>JAQFXM010008774.1:0-10301 GCA_034693345.1 Entomobrya multifasciata | reverse complement strand
TGTTTTGCTTTTCAGTGGGAATTTCAGAATATTTTGGAAAACTTAACCTTTTTTCAAACAGAGCTGAGATGACTGACAGCTTAAAACAATCATTTTTTGATTTGATATTCAGTAATCCATGTCGCCCTTTTAATCCAAGCGGCAACTTGATGAACCCCCTTGGACGGATAGGCTTATAGATACCTATATCAACTTCAACTGATAAAATGGCTTCGATTCTTATTCCACTTCCATTTTCTGTCAACATTTTAATCACGTTCTCAATGTAGTTTACACTAAAGTCGAGAATTTCATCAATCTGGGATGGATGAATTAGTCGTGAAAATGGAGAGTGAAAGTTTTTTATTTTTTGTTCCTCCGTTTTAAGCTCCGTGCAATCAATTTCAAAGGCCAATTTACAACGTATTCCTCGATGTTCTTTGATATATTTTTCTAACAGGCTCGCTAAATCATCATACACAACTTGAACTGCTTCTTTTAGCACGATAATTGTACTTGTGTATTTGTGATGAATCGTTAGAACTGCTCCTTTGTTTGATCGATCTTTTATTTCAAACAAAGTTTCTTTGATGTCCACATCTTTGATTTCCTTTTCGTCCTTTGGTTTGCGACACTTGTGTGTAAAGATGCTTTTGCACTCAGTACAGCATTTTGTACAAAAGTGAGAGTCTATAATATGATCATTTAGCTCGTTGCACATATTTGTAGTGAAATCGCACCCAGGTCGTTTGCAAAGAAAATGTTTTATTGCTTTCCCCTTTCCCTTTTTTATTACACTATCACGTAGTGGCTTCTTTGGTGGATTAAATACCTTTTTTGTTTTCGCCATTTCGACTGAGTAAAACGGTTGACGAGAGAAAATATGCTGGCTAACAATTTTGTTGTTACAAAAAATTAGAGTTGATCAGGTTGATGGAACTGTACGTTTTGGTTGTTAGTTTTTGCTGAGGAACTCTTTTCACAGCGAGATCTTTTCAGAGAATGAACCATTTTTGTAGAAAGTTGTATTATATAACCTTTTAAAAGGAGAAACTGGTCATCATACGAAAGAAATGTTATGCATAACCATGTAGATTTTTCGTTTTAAAATATTTGGTTGAAACGGACTCTGGTGAAATGAGGTCAGTTATTGCACACACGTAAATATTTTTGCAGGTGGTCAATATCGACTTGTTCACTGTTACTCTCAAAAAAGAGGGTGCATATTAATGAGCTAGAATCGCGTGACCGAGGCCGATGCTCACACAGTGTAATGGCAATGGGTGAAAGTATCATAAATGAAATATATTACTACAAACAAATGTCGTAAGCTGTATAACTAGCTTTCGCACATATATTTTATTGTTAAAATTTAACACATTTTGTTTATATTACATGCAAAAGTACTTTTTCAATGGAAAACAACAAAAAAATATGGTTACTGGAGTAAACGTTGATACGTATTGTAAAATACCAACTAAGCGTAGGATTTTATTAGCATAAATATGTATGTCATACGAGTATTGGATTCTCTCAGTATATGGTGTATGACGTTTTATGTAAGAAAAGCAAGTATCAAACAAAATAATTCGGGATAAATGTAAGCCAAAAACTTTCTGATTTGGATTTTAACACGTTAAGCCTACTTTTTACACTCCTGTGAAGTCTGTCCATGCTAAATTTATGAAATGAGCACATAAAATCTTACTTTATAATATCAGGTGGAAATGAAATTCATTGATTTCTATGAAACTTGGTGAAAACTCATGTAGATGAAATTGCTTTCCTATATATACATATATGAATATATACATATATATATGTACGAGTGTTTGGTATGCTTGCTTTTTTAAGCTATATCGCGTGTCAACGTTACCGCGTATCAAATTACCTTGATTAACCCAACAAATTTCTGTCTCTGTACACAAGCTTTGCATTGAAAGCATGTACTAGCAGTGTTTGCACATTATACGATATTCTTAATGATTTACTTGAAAGAGAAAGCATTGATTTCACAAATCCATTTCATACGACTTGACCTTTTACTCCCTCCGTGATACTCACTCACCTGTACGGTTCTAATACCCCACCTATGAGGTTCTGGCCTACGGCCTAAATCCATCCACTTCCACTCCCCGGCCGCTAAGAAAAATAAAAATCAGGTTCCTTTACAATCACAATTAACATTAAAAGATACCCCAATTTAACATGAAAAAGATAGGATGATTTTTAATGCATTTTATCCCCTACTTGTACCAATTATAAAGTCGAATTCTTCCACGCGCCCCTGGTAATCTTGCAAATTTTGACTTTGAAGATAATCAGCATACTCGTCCCAAAATCCATAAAACAGGGCAACAATCGGTACTGTGCTAAATAGTAATGTTGTTATCGGTACTGGAAGATGAACCGACGCTGGTGCCATTGATCCAATGTTATTATGAAGTAGTCTTTCCATTAATACGATTTGAAAGAAACACTGCAGGAACGAATTTATAGGTAAAATCTAAACTTAACTTCTTGAATAAATTATTCGATTGATAAATAAAATAACACAAATTTGTGAAGACTACATATAAGACGACGCAGTATCTAAAATTCAAAATTTGACCAGACATAGAAATGGATGGTCTTCTGTGGCTCTTGTAGAATCTGAATAAAGTTTTGGTAAATTTACAAGTCTTTGAGATACGAATTCAAAGAAGATGCTAGAAACACTCTTGTTTAAGGCAAATTATCTTTATTTGACGTATGAATTCATTTATAATTATATAATGAAAGAAGATACAAATCGATTTGTTTTCATAACTATTTCATTTGCTAGATATTTGAGTATTTGATTAATCTAAACGTTATGGGAACTTTTTTTGTACAATGCGAATTGTGATGAATAATGATCTACAATTTAGGATTTACTTTAATTGGTTCATATTACCATTGTATAGATTTAAAATGAAGCCAGTATTACCATACAAAATCGGCTTGGAATTTGTTTTGTCGAAACCAATCAGCAAAGCATTCGTTATTGTTGTTATGATTAAAAACAAATATGTAGAAATGTTGATGATCGAGCTGAAAATTGTAAAAGAATGAATACGTAACCTTTTCATTTGCTACTTTGTTCGAAAATGAAAAATGTTGGATAAATTTGTTGTATAATCCTGTCATTAGACAGATAAAACGTTAACATTTTTGATGATAATTGGATTCGACGATATTGAGTGACCTATATACCTATTTTGTTTTACCTTGATGTAAAAATCTTATAATAATAAGGAAAATAATGATTTGATTTTTGCTAGTCACAGTGAAAGAAATTTAGTTACTCATACCTCATATTTTATAGATACATTTCTAAATGAAAAAATGATACGAAATTCTTTTCTCCATGTTTCTTATGGTTTTAGGATGGAAAATGATACTTTATGAGAGTCAAAGACAAAATCCGAGTTTATACATTTGCAGAAAATACATTGCTGAATGAAGTCTAACATTCGATTCTTTCAAGTCAATAAATATGGTTAATTTAGACTTAAAAAATAGTTGAGTTTAAGTAATCACATTTGATTATCAGAGGCCACTTGTGCATACTACCTATTTGAATTGACCGATGACTTTCACAGAATAATACATGACAGTATCATACAGCGGAAACTCTCAAAAATTGAAGGTCCAACAAGTACGTGCTTTTAGCACAAACGATAATATTTTTACAACAAAATTTTGACAACAAGGTATTCTGAAATAGAATATTTTGTTCCAACAAGGCCAGAACTGTAATTTAATCATTTTAATCCTACAACGTTATTGATCCAATGTACCAACATAATGATTGTACATGTTGTTTTTCTGGAAAAACCTTTCATAATTATATTGATTCATTATGCAGGATAAAATGCAGGATGCAGGATGGGACAGGCGAGGGACCTAACCTAATTTACCTATACAATTTTTAATCTTTTTAATCATTTAATCATTTTCTCTGTACACTTATGGATTGTCAATTTTTGATTGATCTGCAATAAAGACCTATATATATTATAGCCCTTAAAGATATGACAAAATATAATCAACCACAGATCATTTTTACAAAACCCAATAATATTTAACAAAAAAAAGTTCATTTAAATTAACCATATAGTTTTAAAATACTTTTATTTTTGTTTCCCTAAAACAAAATAATCATACGACTCCTTTCTTATCCAGGTTATGAACTTTGATACTTTTACGTAAACTCCCGGATGACCTTCTTCAGCGCATCCTCTACCCCAGCTAACGACCCCCGATAAATAGGTTTGTCCGTGTTCTATTGCACTGGCACCGCCACCCGAATCCCCGCTGCAGGTGTCCTTGCCACCTTGCATAAACCCCGCACAAAAGTGTTTATCTGTAATATATTCTTTTCCCGAACGTCTGTGCAATCCGTCATATTGACGTTGACAAGTAGCCTGGTCAATAACCGGTAAGTGAACTACTCTTAACAAGCTAGACGGTTGGTTCATTTTGCCTTCTTCTCTATTGTATCCCCATCCTGTAACGCTAATATAGTTGGCTAATAAAGGCTGATTTTGCTTTGGTAATGGGAGTGGGTTAACATCCCAGTTTAGTTGAAATTGGCCATCAAGAAATATAATTGCTATGTCATTTTTAACTATAGTTGGTGGTCGAGCTAACTGCGATGACTCGGGATGAATTACATACTTTGTAACTTTTAGAAACTGGCCTTCAGGACCATCTCGTCTCACATTTCCTGCTCGAATAATTAAAGATTCTTTCCTTCTTGGCTGATCTACACCACCATCCAAAATTAAACAATGGGCTGCTGTTATGACAAACTGTTTCCCTGTAACAGGACAAACCACTAAAGTTCCAGCGCAAAATTGGCCCATACTTGTGTTTCGAATTTGAATTTGATAAGGATACTCCCAGCGAGATACCGACCTATCACCTCCTATTCGAGCAGTCTCATTTTCTGCTGTCGCTGCATATGGTAAGTTGTTAGCGTTGTAGAATATATGGGTTTCTGGTTTGTTTTCAGGATCACTATTGGGAACATGGTTGGGTATATAGTGGTACGGGTAAATCGGATATCTTTGTTGGGGATCTAGATTAAGTGGGCTAATGGGTCGTTGAAAATTCTGCGCTTGTGGTTGCTTTTGAGCTATTTGTTCTTTTTGGGAATCTTGTACATATGTCGGGTAACTTTTTGGATGCCCTTGTGAATACTGATTAATTGTGAGCACTGAGGGAAGTAGCAAAAACTGAATAGTTATAGTGTTCAACATTCTATTGCAAATTAAAACAAATGTTCTCAGTTGAATAACAGTTTGCAATTTCTTACCGATTATTTTTCTCTTATTTGTTTTATGATGGAGAATTGATTGTAAAACACGTAGTTAAAATAAAATTTTATTATCTGTTTCGGTCTATCTCTAAAGGTTTTATCTCCGGAATGCTTTTGCCATCGTCACTACATGATATTATTGTTAACGATTCTCTTAATGTGGAATCGTTAAAGCCAGTATTTATACATATAAAATTTAATGTTCAAACCATGTTTTTGCTTTCAGATAATTAATTCTGTATGAAAGTAGTTATGTTTTGAGGTATGAAACTTTTAGTATCGTATCACTTTGTATGTATTTGAAATCCGAATCTTCAATTCGAAGAATAATTTGACAACAAAGACCATTGCATTGCACCAATGTATAAGGTATATATACATATATGACCATGTAATTGAAGAATATTTGTTGATAGCTTGAATTATCAAACGACGAATTAAATTAAACTTTCAATACTTTTAAAAAAATAGGAAGTTGTATACTTTGCAACATTCCAAACTTCCTGTATTCTTATATATACAACCAAAATTACATAAATACATAGGCAAAAATATAGTTTTGTCCAACTCTGCGTTCGCAATGCTTCTTGTAAACATGATGAGAGGACCTAATTTCTAAGTTATAAAATTACTTTCGAAACCTTTCAGTTAATTAATTAACAAATAGTTTACGAAACAAATATTATTGGGATATGAATATGAACTCGTTTATTAATCTGATTAAGCTCGTGAAACAACACGTAGGTACCATCATTCCCATTACATATTGAAAACTGTATTTTAAGACCTCAATCCATGGTGTACATAAATTCGATTTTCTAAAATGGAAACGTTAAATATATTTCTGCTTTTAGTAGCAATTTCTTCTGGTACAACAACAAGTCATCTCCTACCAGACACTGTAGAGCTTTTTAAACCACTACACTTGTTTGCCAACTGTACGATAACTATTGTTACATCAATAATTAAATCAATTATTGATGACTCCCGGTATGATATTGAACCCGAATTCATTTTACCGGCAGTACGGCTACAAACGGAATATCACATTTACGAAGAGTCTTATAAACGACCCGTTCAATGTGACGAAGAAAGCGGTTACATCCGTAAAGAAGATCCCTTGGTAAACAGTTACTGGAACAAAACTACAGCTTTCCCATTTAATAAAGATGGTTGTAATGTACTTGTATATCTAAGTCCACCACATTGCAAAAGGAGATGGGACTTTCCAACCTTTCATGGCAGAGACCTTGATACCCTGATTCATCATGAAATCAGGTCTCTCCTGAAAGGCAAACGATACATGAAAAACCCTCAACTGTATTCTACGGTTTCAAATAAGTCTCCAAATATAGTAATTTTCGTTCAACCCAAACAACTGGCTTTACCTACTGTTGGAATATACGGCCTTGATTTAGATTTTTCTGCTTTGTCTCCATTGAACGAATATCAAGCGTACAAATTAGTTTTTACGACAAGTCGACATAATGCACTTTCGAACATATTTAAGGTGCAAAATATTATTGGCATTACCGGATGGCAATTGAAAAAGTTCAAAAGTGAAATATCAGCAATATGTCAAATGGACTTTGCAGAAGCAATGCGCAACTATTCATGCCAGGAAATTCTTCGTGAAATTTACCGATGTAATCCTAACTCAGCTAACTGTTTTGTAAAGTACCATGTCTTTGATAATATCAATCAAGCTTTAGTAAAGCTTCGAACAGAAAACTATAACACAACTCACATAGCAATTTATGGTCAAAACCTACAACGTGAAATGAATCATATTTTTGTTCAACCAAACGGAAACTCTATGTATTTAACCGACTGGAAAAGTGAATATTTTGTAGATGTTCTATTTTCGTCAATTTTGATACCAGGAAGCGTAGCACATGTCGGCGAAGATGTAAGTGGAGCATCAATCGAGCAATGGACTTATTACAAAATGCATGTATATTTGGCAGCAGATATAGGATCTGGGTCTCGAAGTAAACTCAAAGGAATCCACTATGTCACATGTGCCAGGGGACTAGGAAAGAAGTGGTTTCTTTCGGTGGAAGGATTTGTTTCAATTTTCGATACAGCTTTTTGGGTCTCATTGATCGCAATCGGTATTTTTACTGGTATTGTATTGGGTTTGACATTAGAAAGCTGCAGTGCTTCGGATTATATTTGGTATGGAATATTCACGCTAGTAATATTATTAGAGCAGGGATTTGATATTCCGAAATTGTCTAGTATGTCAAAGAAAATAGTACAAATGAGACATTTAACATCCATATTTGCTGGTTGGTATTTAGTTGGTATTGTGGTTAGTAATAGTTATCGTGGAGCGAATATAGACAAGCTTATAGCTCCCATCCCAGATAAGAGGTTTGAAACATTTGATCAAATCGTTAAACGAAATTTTACAGTTTATGCTGAATTTAACATGAAAGACATGTACTATGATATTAATGAACTTGAGTCATTAGGAAACCAAAGTATTGAGTATTATTATATGTTCAATGCATATATTCAATTTGATGTAATAAACAGAGACAATCATTTAACACGTTTGATTGGAGATAGAGTAGATGGAGGTGCATCTAACAAATCACGTGTTTACAAATATTTAGACCCTAATGGCCAATACAAAAGAGCTGTAGATTTACTACTGAACCATTTAAGAATACCTGAAACATACGATGAATTGTTGCAAGTGTATAGTCCCAATTACTTTGTACAAATGCTGTCCCATTGTAAAAATGAAGCTTTTGTTGGTAGATATGAAAGCGTTTATAAAACATATGTAAAACTGAAATCTTATTTGAAAGAAATGGTAAGAAGTGGTGATTCTGAAGAAGTTATCAATAAGGTTAGCTTAAGTAAAGAATCTTTGCTGCCTATATACAAAACAACAATATTTTCCAATATCCCAGCACATTGGCAATTTAGATTTTCTCGACGATTACTTAGTTTACAAGAATCTGGACTAGAAAACCTGTGGAATAACTGGGTTGAGTTTTGGGATAAGTGGAATGACACGGTGGTGACAGCAAGAAAACCAGTTCAAGCCAGAAGTCTTAACTTAGTAAGTAGCAACGTCAGAGTTGTGTTTGTGTGCTATCTTGTAGGCATTCTTGTACCAATACTAACTTTGGTATTGGAGTTTCGCCCATGGAAATCTTTATTAAAATGGTTTATTAAAGCAAATAAATTAATTAGAAAGAGAATCGATACGATTCAGACCTCCCTTTTTGCCATAATACAAAAACGTATACCTGCAAATCAAATGTAAAATCAACAATAATTACACTAACGGAATATTACCTAAGTAGGGTCTAGAATGTTGGCTAATCTAATGTCTGCTGGGTGACAGCATTGCAAGTAAAAATATTCCACTGATATTCTATTTTAAACACTGAATTAACTGTCCTAGACATTCTCATTGAGAGGGTAAAAATAATGTGTCTCGTTATGTTTTAATTCTACCAACTTAAAACGAACTGATTTACGTTTTGATATACATACACTCATTATCAGTTTATCATAATAGGAGAAATTGGACTAAATGTTGAAATTTTAAATATGAATCATTTTGAAAACGAATGTCTTTTTCACCAGTGGTCCATTTCATTATTTTCCCCATCGGATATGGTACGTCTTCTTGATGCATCTCAATTTATGCATATATAGTATTTGTATTCTTATAACTACCTACTACTACTGCTCTTATCAATGATCATGTTCAATCAAATTAGCAAGCATGTAAATTCAGTTTATCTAATTAGGAAACTACACTGCAAAAAATTGCATTTAACTATTACACAATCAATTTTAATAAATTCTTTTTTAACTTAAATGACACATGTTTCATGAATGCGAATGTATCGTTAGAGGCATTTTCGTTTCCGAGTTTCTTCCCTCCCCCGTTTTTTAATTTGATTTAGCCATTTGATTTCTAATTTAATGCAAAAACTACCACCTTGTTGAAAATGATTAAAGACAAACATGCATAAATCAGAAAGATTCAGGGAGTAAAATTCGCCGTGAGGAAACTGCCTAGAAGCGTAAGGTACAATGTATCAGATCAGACATAATATCGTATGAATACTGGATAGCACATTACATTTCTTTAATGTTTTCTTTGGGTTTTTTGTGTAACGCCAGCTAATTAATAATTTTAACAACTCAACTTGAGTAAACATTGATCAAATCTACAGAAATTATTGTTTGATAATTAAATTAAAAGCTTATTGACGTGTTCTATAAAGTCTGATACAAAGTTCGTCTGATGGTCCGATACAAAGTTTCTCTGATAGTCTGATTCTTGGCAAATTATGTAACAAAAATACTAGTCTATTATGTGTAGTACTATCGTGACGTCTCGCCTTGTGTCTTTGCCATTTGATTGCACCTAATTTATATGCACGTGAGTTGATGTTTTTAAAGAACATAATGTTGGTTTATTTAGTATTAAGATGTTATGTAGGATAATAGGGTAGAGTACAGTGTTACCTACACTGTTAACTTGCGTTATATTCCCATCTCCTAAAATTATGAAACCAAAAATATGAAAAAAGTGAAATTCTATGACATATTACTTTGGAATTTACACAGTGCATATGCATGGCTGCGTATTATAGTGCTTTGGTATTTCTTTGTCTTCACTTATATGTATTTGAAGCTGATTCATGTTTTTGTACCAATGAGTTTTGGCAAAAACAGTTTTTTTAAACTGTTTGTTCAGATGAAAATAAGTTATAAAAACAAGGTTGTCATTAAATCATTTTAGTCTAGACTAGACTTTTGACTAGTCTATCATTCATCATGAACTCCGGTAGACTATTTATATGCAGTAGACAAATGTAAAGTATTTAGATTAACTTTTTTAGTTTACTTACGAGGCATGTTCTCCAACTTGTACACTCAGATTTGCCTGATATTTTGGCTAAAGTAAGGTACTAATATAAGATAATTATTCCCCAAACCA
>JAQFXM010008773.1:0-10303 GCA_034693345.1 Entomobrya multifasciata | reverse complement strand
ACTTTCGATTGATTGATTTTTATTTGATCTAAAATGAAATGAAATCCTACTTATTGACACGTTACATTGTACACTGGGCAATGACATATTGTTGGAACCGGAGGACATTTTGGTGGGCACATTGGTGGGAGTGTGCAGTTGGATCTCAAGCATTTTCCGGTAGCACAAGGGTAATTACAATCAGGAAAGCTATCTGCATAGCTCACACTTCCTCGAGCACAAGATTGATTCCCGTTGAAGCCACCGAAAAAGTTATTACTACTCCTATTCTGTGAGGAAAGACTTCCAAAGAAAGTATTGCTTCCAGGAAAGTTTCCAAAGTAGTTACTGCCATCTTGGGAGGGACGATTCCCAAAGAAATTATTATTCCCACCTCTCGACGGACTATTTCCGAAGAAACTATTGGTGCTATCTTGTTGTGGAATACTTGAATAGAAATTTCGATCCTGCTGGGAAATGTTTCCAAACAAATAGTTACTACTCCCATCCCGCGAAGCAAGATTTCCCTGCGACATTTGAGATCCTGCAGGTAACATACTATCCGAGCTTGCAAAATGTTTAGCTTTATCGACAAATCCTAATGTTGGCCTTATTTTATACTTTCCTCTGGTATAATCATAATTATCTTCCACGGTTTTTGGCCGTATTAAATTCCTAAGCTCATTCAACATAGGATCGATTTTAGTGGAGCTACCAGACTCTGGGTTCATCAAACAGACTTCATGACCACTTGCTACATTTACAAGGAAGCCTCGATGATTTCCGAAAAACTTGAGAAAAATCTTGTCTTGATCAGAAATTCTAAGGGACATGAATTTATTGAGATTCATCAGCATTCGCTGACCACCTTGGTTCCATTGCCAGCGTTGACCTTTTTCGCTGTTGTCTAATCGGAAGCCTCCAATGGTACCATATTGTGCTCTATAAAAATATATACATATCTCTACAATTACTTGCTTAGAGAAATCCAAGTTATTAGTGAATTCGACATTCAATTTTACTTGACCACTCCATCCTCTCCATAAATTACTCCTTTTCCAGAAGAGTTTAGTTCAGCTATCAATGCTTTATCGAAAAAGAATGTATGGTCAGACGGATCACGCACAATTAATATCTGTGAAGTCATCGGCGAAGGCGCACTAACTGCAATAGCAAGTCCTCCATGCGGATAATATACTTTACTTGCGCCGTTTTCATACTGCTCCACAAAAGTGTTTCCATTTGGATAAAACCGTAAGTTTGATGGTTCACCTTTGGCCCATTTTGCTCTAGGATATTTCTGTTCCAAATGCAGCATTAAATTTTCAGCCGGTGGAACAACCATTGCTTTACTAGGTTTCTTAAATAGCTTGGAAGCCTTTTCCCAGCATTCATTCACAGTCAACATTTGTGAATGCGCCTTGGTTGAACGATCTTCATTATGGTAAAAATTATAAATATCTGAGCCGGTAGGGCTCCAGTCCATTCCTTCCCCATCCCATTCATTCTTCAAGGTGTACCGTGAGCGTCCTCCTCTTTTGAACGATTTCTTACCTCTACCACCGCCACCCTGCTTATTATTTCGATTCTTCATAACATCAACAACATTTTTATTATCTCCGCGTCCTCCTTGTCCACGCCTAAATTTATCACTGTCTCTTCCTTTGCCTCTCCCAGAACCAGAACCTGTCTTTCCACTACCTCTTGCTTCACCTTTTCCATTACGTCCTTGGCGAGAAGGAGTTCTACTTCGCACATTCCCTGCATTAGAAACACTTGGTGCAGTTCCAGAGCGAGCTCCTCCCGGCATCAAACGGCTTTTACCAGCTTTGGTACCGGTCGTTTGCTGAAAATTAATGTAAACCAGCTTGGTATTTGGTATATTACATTACAGACTGGATAAACCTATGTACTTTTCAAAACAACTAACCGTTGACGTTCCTTTTTTAATACTCCTAACACTCCTGTCACCCCGTTCCGTTCCTCTGTCCCCATCTCGATCTTTACTTTTACTCCTTCTGAAACGTCCTTCCTCAGCGAACGAGTCACCAGATCCATCGATTGATACCGAATTCGCCTTATAATTTCTAAGCCTATTTTCTTTGGCAGCCAGCATGTCTTTGGTACTAAATATTCCTTTATCTTTACTGGACCCTTGTGTACGTCTAAGAGGGCCTTGGCCTTTTTTCGAGAAATCTGACTGATCCTTTGTCCTGCTTATTTTTGTGTCACTAGCTGCCTTAGGATATCGTCCTCCACCACGATGTTTTCCAGCATATCCGCCACCGTGTCCTCCATCATGACCGGGTCCACCTCTCATTCCTTTCTTCCCTTTCCAGCCTCTTCCATCGTCGTGGTCGTGACCAATTCTACCCGTGGATGCAGCAGTGCCAAGTTCAGTATATGAACCAACCACTCGTCTATGAACTTTTCCATCAGGCCCTCGTACCCAATCGTAAAGTTTCTTGTGCATTTTTGCACTTTTTATTTCGTTGCAAGTTTTCTCGTCAGCTACCCCAAGTCTGCACTGTTTTACCAGTACGCTTTTTTCAAAATCGGCTTTTGCAAATTTCTCACATCCACTGTCTTCAAGATTGTTTACATAACTTTTTGTGTATTTAGGGATCCAGCAATGTGTATTTTGCAAACATTGCTCCCGATCAGTACATTGTGGCTCTTCTGCTGAATCTCCTCCAGCCCCCTCAAAATCAAACGATTCCAATCTTGGTTTAAATTTGGAGAAGAGTTCAGTTTTCTGGTACAGATTGCCATATTTTTTACTGTAGAACAAAATATATTGTATTCAAATGATAAATTCCATGCATATATTTTTTTCCAATTTACGTTTTGTACGCTTACTCGGTGTATGTTTTAAACTCCTTGTCTCCATGAAGCGTGTTTTTAAACACATTCCTACCCAACTGATCAGCGTATACATCCGCTTTAGGTAAAGGATCATCGCAAGGTCTTCCACAAAGAATGTTGGCTACAACCTGAGAAAAATGAGTTGCCGGCTTCACTCTTGGCGACATGACGCGTTCTTGCGTTGTAACCGCTGGAGCATGCATACGGTACGCAGGGAATCGTACTGGAGGCAGTGAAGTCGTAGATTTGGAGGTTCCTGGTACGCCATTGCCTATGATGACCAGTTATTTTTATGCATGGAGAAAATTATAATGCTACAAATCTACACTCTGGGCCATATTTTAACGAAATCTTACCCATAGTTTTAAGTCCTGCTATGAAGGTCCCTAATTTATGCAATCTAACTTGAACTGGAAGTTGATAATAACTTTTATCCTTGACGCCTCGCATGTAAAGTCTAACATAATCCAAAGCCTTTTGTTTTTCTTCCGAGTTTCCTCGCCAGTGAATCAGCCATTTCTCAGCCAATGTAACAAGATGCCCCAATTCTTTGTACATGTCTGTCAAAAAGGTATGCTTTGTTATTATATAGACTATTCATCTTGTATAATTTCACAAATCAGTTGAGCAAACTATTCTCTGAAGTTTAATCTACCCGGCTCTGCTTTCAAAAGCAGTTGGAAAATTTCCTCGATTTGCGACCCAGCTTCCGTTGACATCATTTCCATAATCAACTTGGATGAATCATTTGATGACTCAAAAACCATAAGAAAAAAATGTATAAGCATTTGTTCCAATCTTGTTAGCCAATCCCACGCAGGAATCCCAGCTTGGGTTCCCTCATCTGACATGGTAGGTTTTAAGTATTTCGTCAAAATGGAATCGGTCTCTTGTCCATGCTTCAGCATAAGGGACTGCAGATCCACAGCAGAAGCATGCTGATTCATATGCCTGCTATTGTGGTGAACAGTTGTCAATGGTGGGGGATGCTGTTGACTCCCTTTACCTGGATGATGTTGAGATACTAATTCATCAAAAGCATTTTGAACTTCAGTAAAAGAGGCTGTTGTCCACGATGCTCTTGAAAGGTCATCGTGGCTTTGTTCTGGTTCTTGTGGCTGTGCCTGCTGAGAATCATCTTTGCTTTGTTGACTCTGGGGTAAAGAGGCGGTCTTTTCCCGAAAGTGAACATGGCTATGATGCAATTGTTGTTGGGGGTCCGCATTAGAATCAGATCTACTAATAAGTTTAACGAAAAATTGAAAAATTCAGTTTTAAAAAAATGCTCAATTGTTATACGTTTACAGTACGTTCTCACTTTGAAGGATTTTCTGAATCCCTTTTTGCTTGCTTTTCAGAATTAGCTTGGCTGCGGTTAGATCGCTGTCCCTCTGATTTTGCCTCAGATCTTTTAGCTGAAAAAGATATGAGCAATTTTCTTTAAACAGGGATTTTAGGGGACATTTACACATGCCTATGTGCTTGCTTATAGGATACGTTTTACATGTTCTGTATCTACTAACAAGCTTTACTACTTTTGTCATCTTCATCTGATTCGGGAGGTGACTGCTTTTCGGAAAATGTGGAATGCTTTTTGCCTTCCCATTCAGTTGGATGAGAATTTTCTTGTAATTCAGGTACTTGTAATTCTGGTACTTGACTATGACCGTTATCTTGTTGATGACTATGATTATGCGGATCCTGACCTTGGTTATCTGGCATCTTGATCTTTATGATTCATACAAAAAATTAATCTACAATCTACAAGTTGAAACAATGAGTCGTGCGTGCGCCGAATGGGTGACATGACATGCGAAGTCAAGGGACAGACTGTAAGCTTTACTACTGTTCATTTTGTATTACTGTAGGACACTACTTGTCAATGACTTTGACTTATCAAAAGCTTATCTTGTATTCAAGTTGCCAGCGGTAATAACCCAGCGTTGTAGCAGACTTGTTCGTGTGACCAGGCAAGCGTGACAGAGACGGTCCTTTTTGTCCTTTTACAAAAATGTATTTGATTGCATAATACTCGATGCATTTTTAATAAGGAAAGTAAAATTAGTATTTTTATTCATTATTATCAAGTAAATGCAAGCATAGTTTTTAAAAAATGTTTAAAATGTTTAAATTATATATACAGTGTAATGTTAAACATGATTTAAAAAGATACATATTCTTAAATACTATCATTGTTCCAGCTGCATCGGAGAGTTTCCATCTCTTCTATAACTTTTTCGTTGAAGATATCCACAAGTTCATCAGTGGCAAGTATACTTTTATCGAAACTGGTAATTATCCTCATTCCTTCGTCATAGCTCATCATGCAAAATCCAATACCTTAAAAATATTTCAGACAAGTATACATGAGTGTAAGATCTTCCCGAAATAATTCGATTTGTTTAAGTACGATCACTTTCATTTAATCAGTTATCAATCACATCATCAATTTCTAATCTAAAATTCATGGATTGCAACAACCTTTCCATCTACAAAACTATATTATTATTAAGTCCGAGCTATTCAAACTTACCGACGTTGCCTTCTCCCAAACCCGCGCCAAAGTTCATATCCGTCACACGATGACTTCCGCCACCTCCAATGAAATACGTTGTTGTTGGAGGACCTGGGAAATTAGACGTAAGAATTGTGGAGTACTTATTCGAGGAAAATAATTTCATGGCAGCGGAAAATGTTCCGCCCAGAAGCGGAATTAAGCCGAAGTTGAACAATGGCACGGGAGAACGTTTCAGACGGGAAATGTTTCTTTCAACTTTCAAAAGCCTTTCAACAGGATCCTCTATACCCGTAGGCAGCTGAAGAAATGAAAAGATACTGAAATACGTAAAAGATATTACATTTTGTAATTAGTACGCAACTCTTCAAACAATTATTGATATCAAAAACAGAGTATTCAACTGGTTCTCTTACAAATGGTTTCTTAATTTTAATGGATGGCCAGGCATCGGCACCGCCACTGCTGTGGACATGTATTGAGGCACCTTCTTCCCCATCCTTAACATCATGCTTCGCAATGCCCCAGTTAAACTTGCATATATCACTGCAGAAAAACTGACATTGTGTGAGTTTTTAATATCTTTAATATAATCAAGAGGAATCCTGTTGGTAAATCCAGTATTTCTGGGTTTGCTCAGTTCATTTTGTGGAAGGTGCCACTCATTTGTATCAATGGTTCTCACAAGCATTTTTATGAAAAGATATGGACTAATGATCCAGAACAAAGCTGCCTGGCCAATTTTGAAAAATATATTTTTCTCCACTCTATCAGGTTTTGCGACATCTGTCAAGCTTATATTATTCACTTCTTTCATTAGTAAATGTAAAATGGAAAATCCGTCACAGAAGCCATGATGCACTCTAAATATAAGCACGCTTTTATCCGGAGAGCGACTTCCGTTTTCCATGTAATTTGGCACAAACAAAAACTCCCAAGGGCTCTTTTTTGGAGCAAACGCTTCAAAGGTATATCTTTTCACAATTTGTCGCAATTCATCTTCCGTCACTGTTTTGTCCTCAGGAAACAAGTAGCGCATGTGATCCTTCACGTCAAAATTTTCTTCCCATTTCCAGAACATGTAACCCAACCAATTGACAAAGTATTGCTGGTACTCTGGACTATGCAATTGACCTGTTCTCGTTTTCTTGAGCACAATATTACTGTAAAAGTTATCACGAAATTGTTCAAAATCTAACTTTCCGTCGAGAACTAGCCATACGCACAAAACCCAATTAGGATCTTTACTTGGGTCATCCGTGCTCGCTATAACGGAACTTCTGGTTTGCACTAATTTCCCCAAATCGGGACGAAACGCTTTGCGAGCCAGTGTCACCAAAAATCGGAAAATATACACAGGGATAAATGCAGTTATGCTTATGATAAAAACTAATATGAACAGAATTGTAAAAAATACTGTGTATAAATTAAGACGCAAAATTCGTTTAAAAGACTTGGCCATTTTGAAAGAAAATGTAAAAGATAATTGTGAACAGCTCTTCTTTCGACTTCGTCTTCCAACGAAATAACAACAATCATCAAATCTCATTTGCTATTCACTCCCTTTTTGGAGGAGTTGTAGTCAGAACATTGTTTTAAAAACAAAAAGTACACTGAAAATTTGCTGCTTTGCATGCATCTACATTAATTTTGAAAAAGAGTAGCAATTATTTTGTTAACTCCAGCTTTTAATTTCACTTCTTTTGATAGTGAGCACAACATATTTTGCGAGTACACTGGTAATTGGTATTGCAACAAGAATCATTCAGAGGGATAGGAACCCTGTAAAAAATTTCCGTGTCTAAACTTGTATACTTATCTAAAGATGTAATGATAATTTACTCGAGTTTATCATATTTCAGCATCAATTTTTTTTATCAAGCTGTCATGCCATGTATTATAGTTGCATTTGAAGGAATGACATTGTTAGCCACAAATGTGTGAAAATTACGTTTTTTAAGGATTCTAATAGCCTAACCCTTTAATTAACTTGGGCACGCGCAAAATAAAAAACGAACTTATTTGCAAATCTTTGAAACAGAGAAAAAATAGGAACTAAACACCAATTTCCAAATATTTTAGCAGAAGCTAAAAAAATACCTATAAAATATTTATCTACGATATGGTTCGAGATTTGTGCGTGTTAAAGCAAGCAAAACACAATTTTTTTGTCTTCGTGTACTGTACATTATATTCGTAATCATAACGCAATCATGAATCTCTACTAGTTGAATTTGACAGACAAGTTCGTTACGTAAAACGATCAAGTTCACACAAAAATGACAAGTGTTTCCTTCGAACATAAAAATGTGTCAGTCATGGCGTCATATACCAAAGAATGGACTTTATCTTATGTCAAAGACATAAGAATTATTAACCTTGTCATTTTAGTCATGGAGGGACTTAAAAAATATATGCTATATGTACATAAATAAAAATCTAAATCTGATGAAATTCAACCTCTATGAAAAGGATTTCAATGTCCAAAACATCCCTTCATACAGGAGCATTTTATTTCCATCCTATCAGACTTAGTTTGCAATTCAAATGAGATGCTTCGTGGAACCTGTAAAAGTGAAGGAAGAACAAATAATTTTATTGGAATGAAGTGTACAGTATAAGACTTTGTTAGATGGCTTTGGTTGTTGCACCTATAGAAAATGTTTACATGAATATAAATTAATTGCGAAGTAAATCATTTAAAAAAAGTATTTTTCGAAGGGTATGTTTAATTTACTACGTTAGAACTTATTACAAAAATCCAGTTTTCAAACGCGATAATTTGAAATACATAGAACTTCTATCTGTATTCTAGAGCTCCCATCTCTGTGATAACCTTTTTATTGAAGATGTCCACAAGTTCATCAGTGGCAAGTATATTTTTATCGAAGCTGGTAATGATCCTTATTTTTTCGTCATAACTCATCATGCAAAATCCAATACCTTCAAAAAGTAGACAAATATACATATAACAATTATCGAAGACATTACATTAAGCTGTTGTATTTCACTCCACAAGCAGTCTCTATATACAATGTGTTGTTGCATGATCTGTTATCTATACTAAATTATACATATAATCTAATTGAACTTACCGACGTTGCCTTCACCCAAACCTGCACTAAAGTTCATATCTATCACTCGATTGCTTCCTCCACCTCCAATAAAATCAATTGGTACTGGGGGGCCTGGGAAATTAGACGTGAGAATCGTGGAGTAGTTATTTGAAAAAACTAATTTCATCACAGCAGAAAATGTTCCACCCAGTAGCGGCATCAAACCAAAGTTAAACAATGGTGCAGGCGAACACTTCAGACGAGATATGTTTCTTTCAACTTTTATAAGCCTTTCAACAGGGTCTTCGATTCCCGTAGGTAGTTGGAGGAATGCGAAAATGCTATAATTGAACATTTAAAGTAGTTTACTTCGCAGTATTTAATTGTTTACTTATAAAGGATACATACCATCATCATAATATTCATTTTTTAAACCCTCTTACAAATGGTTTCTTAATTTTAATGGATGTCCAGGCATCGGCACCGCTACAGCTGTAGACATGTATTGAGGCACCTTCTTCCCCATCCTTAACATCATGTTTCTCAATGCCCCAGTTAAACTTGCATATATCACTGCAGAAAAACTGACATTGTGCATGTTTTTAATTTCCTTGATATAATCAAGAGGAATTCTGTCAGTAAAACCAATATTCCTGGGTTTGCTCAGCTTTTCTCGTGGAAGGTGCCACTCATTTGTGTCAATAGATTTCAAAAGCATTTTCATAGAACAATATGGACCGACGATCCAAAACAAAAGTGTTTGAGCCATTTTATGAAATACATTTTTCTCCACTTTATCAGGTTTTGCAACATATTTTAAGCTCACATTGTTCACTTCCGTCATCAACAAGTGTAAAATGGAAAACCCATCACAAAACCCATGATGAACTCTAAAAATTAGAACACATTTATCTGGAGTTGCACTATCATTTTCCTTATAATTTGGTACAAACAAAAACTCCCATGGACTCTTCTTGGGAGCAAACGCTTCCCAAGAATACTTTTTGATGATCTGTCTCAACTCACTTTCCGTAACAGTTTTGTCAATGTCCTCAGGAAATAACAATCGCATGTGGTCCCTCATGTCAAATTTGTCTTCCCATTTCCAAAATGTAAAACCTAACCAATTAGAAAAGTACTGTTGGAACTCGGGACTATGCAGTTGACCTGTCCTCGTCTTTTTCAGCACAATATTTTTGTAAAAGTTAAGACGAAATTGTTCAAAGTTTAATTTCCCATCAAGCACCAACCACACACACAAAACCCAATTGGGATCTTTACTGGGGTCATCCGTGCTGGCTATTACAGCACTTCTGGTATGCACTGGTTTGCCCAAATCGGGACGAAACAATTTTTTTCCAAGCACTTCTATTGTTATCAGGAATCGGAAAATGTAAACTGGGATAAATGTCGCAATGCATATTGGAAACACTATGAAGAAAATTAGTGTAAAAAATATTGTGTAAAGATTAAGGCGCAGACTTCGTATAAAATATTTTGCCATTTTAAAGATTTTTTGGAAGATAATGTTTTCGCAGTTCTTCATTTGACTTCAGCTTGAAATGAAATGCGGAAAAAAAAACTTTCATAATTTCTTAATGGGTCGCTTTTTACCTTTATCAGAGTTGTATGGTGTAGGAAGAATTATAGTGTCAATAATGTATGTATGTATATTACGTGGAAATGACGTCCATGGACAATGGAACATAAGTTTGCTAAGTTGTACACACATGCATCACGATTTTGAAACATACCAACTGGCAATTATGGTGACGCCAGGTTGTAATAATTATATTGTTGCATATGTACATTGTTAGAATAAAGAGAAATGAGCATTTAAAAGGAAACTTTTCAAAAAATGTGTCTAAAACTGTATTTAAATATCTGA
>JAQFXM010008772.1:0-10304 GCA_034693345.1 Entomobrya multifasciata | reverse complement strand
TGTAACTTTAAGACAATTACATGTTACTCAGCGCAATATTTATATTTACTGCTGGATCACCAATCGAAATTGAATATGGAATTCAATAATTAACTCGACAGGAAATTCTACTTCGATCAGATTCGAAAATAACCTAACTAGCGGAATATAAAATCTTGCTCTGGAGCAAAAAAAATTACTGCGTGCTGTGGGGGTCGCATGCAAGGTAAAATGAAACATGTTGAGTTTTACAAAAAAAAACATCACCAGCAACCTCAGGTTCCAAAGTCCACTTCACTACCTAAGCAAACGCTTCCTTAACAAAAAATGCAAAGGCAACATAAAATTCCTGATTAGAAACAAATTAAAAGCCCTGGTGTCCAATTCCACAATTACATCCACTTAATATTAAAAACAACCTATATATTCTGCTACAAAAAATTTAACTACTTTTTCACCGGCACGATAAATATTTCTCATTGTCTTTCACAGTAAAATTAACTAAAACAACTGTTAACATACTTGGTTGGTGGATAAAAATTAAGAAACTTACGATTAGTGTGTTTTTAAGTAACGTTTTTCGCATAACTCTATGAGTTATTTTTAATTGAGTAACAAAAAATATACACGGGTTACCTACGCAGCATTATTCTTTGAAAATTGCAAACGAAATTGTGAAAACATCATTAACATCCACATAATGCTTGTTAATGTGTGAAAAAGGAAGTCCAAATGGGAAGGTCAGCTTTTGATTCCGAGTACCAACCCATTCCGCAAATTCTCGAGCACTTATTGGTTCCAACGTCCAGTTTAGCTCTGGCACAAACTCATTACCCAACTTTGCAGAATTCGTTGGCTGAGGTTTGCCTTTGATGGTCAATTTCATTTTGACGTTAAAATCGTTATCCTTTATTTCCGATGTCAACCATACAAACGCCCAAGATATTGATACATTTTTCTGCGAATCGAATACGACTTTGCGCAGAAACATGAAAAGTTCTCTGTAAGGTTCCACGGCATTTCCATCCTTGACGTGTACAATCTCCACAAAAGTAGGAATTATGTAGTTTTTAGTTTGACTTTCTATCCGTTTTCGTAATGCTGCATCCATAACAAGAGTACATTCTGACCCAA
Organism: Entomobrya multifasciata; assembly: GCA_034693345.1. Classification (NCBI taxonomy): domain Eukaryota; kingdom Metazoa; phylum Arthropoda; class Collembola; order Entomobryomorpha; family Entomobryidae; genus Entomobrya; species Entomobrya multifasciata. Next base: position 9,191 of record JAQFXM010008772.1, on the reverse strand, counting down.
ACTCTATTCCAGTTTTTACAGGGTAAGTATCGTGAGCAGTTCGTACATGACTTAAAATCCTATCAATATTAAGTGACTTGTGCAAGTACACTTGAAATTTACAACCTTGCAGACAAGTAGAAGGAAATCCTTTGCAGAGATAAATAGGCCTGTATTAATAAATTAAAATTATATTTGAATAAAATAATATGAATATTTGAAAAAGTATATCAATTTTTTGCTGTTGTTTTACCCATAAGTGCAAACGCTCTCATGTGCGGAGATTTGACTTCGGGCTATTAAAGCCTCACATCCTTGATCCTTCCATCGACACTCGAACTTCATTTGATTTAGAAGAGATTCTGCCAAGTGGTTTCGAACTCCATAAGAGCCCAATTTGTGTCCAGAAATTTTGACATTGCAGATTGGACAGGTTTTTCCGTCGAAAGTACAAACAAGACAAAACGAATGTCCCTCAGGACACTGATAAATTTCTCCTCTTGGGATATGTCGGCAAACTGGACACTTCCAAACTACTACAGTTGATGGTAAATTCGTACCATTTTTATTTTCTGGTTTCATTCCAGCCATTTCTGAAATTCCAAAGGAAAATGATATATTCAATAGATTAAAATGAAAGTATTGTCCACGAGTTACGACTTTACCGTTACTTATTTCATATAAACTTACCTCACGCAAACAGCCAATGTTTTTTCGTGAAATGATAATGTATATTAAATTGAGGTACCCACACACCTTCAGTTGAGCTACTTGTCTTAAGAAATCTAACAGAAAAATTACGATAGCAACAGATTTTAGTTTAAGTAGTTAGAATTTTTAAAAAAAACTATGAAAAACAAGTTAAGGGAATGTACGACTGAATATCCTTAATGCATCTTGTTTACAGAACTCGTACAAAACCATTTTTCTCCGACTGGTAATATAGCCAATATGTTTTTCAAATCATATGTTCCTTTTCTGTATGTATTCCCATATGCATGTATACTTTGTATTACATGGCTTGATAGATTATAATTCGATTAGGGAATGTCCAGCAACAACAGCACAGTATTAAATTAACTCAATATATCTATATCATCAAAATCATCTGGCTGCATGATGGTAAAGATGCGGATGACTTGGTTGGTTTACAAGTCACACTCGTCCGCACAGTTAGCAAGCTACAGTTTATAGCTTTTAATACATTGTGTTTTAATAATTGATAAAATACGACCAAAAATTGTTACAGTAAATGGCAATTATAATTATATTGTAGCACACCAAACTCATACACATTGAAATATATACATATTATATACAAAATATGCATACAAAATAGTCATTGAGCTAACTAAAACCTGCGAAAATGCATTTAAATATTGATGCAGGTATGTTTTTAGGACGCATAGTATGACTAAGAATTAAGAAAGTCAATAATTTAGCTGGAAACCAGGTTTCCAAGGGAGCATATTGCTGTAAAAATCACATTGTACAATTTATTTTTGATTAAGAAAAGAAAAACTTGGGTTTTAAAAGTAATTGCTCTTGTTCTAGGTTTGAAACCGCACATATATTCATGATTTCCAAAAAAACTAGAATAAATGCAATGACTTAAGATAAGATTAGAATCTCAATAAGTCTCCTTTAGTTGGACCGAGAAAAATTCAGACGGCGAGAAATAATTTAACAGAACTCAGAAAAGAGTAAAATCATTAGCTTTTCGTAGCAGTTCCATCGAATATTGTTTTATTATTTTTTACGTTTTTTACCACAAATTGTTATTAGGGAGCAGTTATTTTGTGGCAGTTATCAAAGGAAAAGTTGTGAAGTGGAGGTGAGTCTTATTATTATTAACCATTATTATTTGATTTTTTACAGCATTTAACTTTTTTCTCTGTAAACTGTCTTAATCAAGTCAAGGTTAAAAGAGAATATAACTGATTGAACGAAAAACTTTGAAAATCAGTTAAATGCTCAGTTATATCATTTTTTCGAAATGCTTGCAAAGCATTAGTTTCAGTTACTTAAATGAGCGATCGTTTGTTGTAACCAATTTGCAATCTATGAATTTCTAGTGTTGATTTCTCATAATTACTTAATTAACTGGTTTTAGATTGAAGCCGGTGAAAATGCCTACCATCATTCACTTACAGGCTTCAGATGGAGAAATCTTCCAAGTTGATTTGGAGGACGTTAAATGCTCTGGAACCATAATGTCCATTTTAGAGCAGAAGAAGGGGACTGAAATGGATGAGGAAGCTGTTTATCTTGAAAAAGTAAATAGGAATGCTTTACGGAAGGTTGTGGAATGGATGAAACATCATAAAGTACTTATATAAAAACGAAAACTCCAAACGTTTTTTTGTAGTTATACAAGCATATTTTAAATAAGTGGCTTAATTGCGTGTAATGTTTTAAATGACTTTAAAAGGGCGATCCTACTTCAGCTCAAGAGGAAATCGGTTTTGGGGCAGGTATTCCGGCAGTTGTTGACGAGTGGGATAGGGCGTATCTCGAAAAGCAGGAGTCTGGCGACTTGTTCGAATTAATTCTGGTTAGCCTAATAAATATAATTTATTTTCTGATCATTAAATAAAACGTTTATTTTTACTATTGTATTTTATAATGTTTTTTTCAGGCTGCTCATGATTTAAATATTAAAGGATTACTAGACATTACCGCCACAAAGTTTGAGCAGATGATAGGAGAAAAGTCGATGCAGCAACTACGCGAGGCGTTTGAGCTCAAAAAAGATTTTACTCAAAAGGAAATCGAGCGGATTCTTAACGACATTGGCCTTGTTTAAAAAATGTGATTGGATTTGTAATTTTGTTAAACCAGCTAACTTTTGCGTACACCTTTTGGTGTCGAATCCAATAAGTTAGCAAGTTTACATTTTTGTGTCGCAAGTAAGCCGCAAAATACTAATAGTAATTTAGTTTTGACACTAACTTTCTTGAGAATTCGCGTAAAGATTAAAAATATGAGTCTAATTACGTGTGAAATACATCAAATTTAGTAAAGCAATTTCAAAATTCATTCGCTTGGTTTGCATCAACAGTATAAAGTCCCTAATAAGGAAAAACTTATTATCTATAATCATCATATTCACGATTCTAATCCAAATACATAAAATATCCAGACAATGGACCGTTCTCCCGTTTAAAGTATGTAAAGAACCGTTTCAAAATGGCTTACTTGCATTTCAATTACATTTACTCCGAAAGCAGAATCTAGTCGATTAGGACCTATGTCTAATGAACAACAACCAGTGTCAATGCTACAGTGGTCACAGGGACTTACATAAAAGTACCAGCACCACGCGTGCTACGGATACTATCGTGCTACCAACAAAACCTGTATGTTTATGGTTATAACTTTATGCAGGCCCCGTTTTAGCAATCTCTGTCTTGTTATCAATATCCTAAATAAAACCTCTCAGAACGTCCTGTTTCGACTCACTAATTTTTTCGAACATTCAAAGTCATTTCTGAATTCATGGGGTTTTACAATATATGAGCTTATCGAGTACATCAAACACAATGCCTACACTCGACATACCTGTATGCTATTTTTAAACCTTGAAAACATATATTACATTTATTACAATATATAATTTATTACAAAAAGTTTGCTTTTTACTTCTTTTAAAATAGCACTTATTTTAATTTTCAACAAAAATTAGTTTCAATAGCTGCGTAAAGAGCAAGTAAAGCTAACACAGAATATTCATGGGTTATATCATTAAATTTGTTTAATATAGTCGATCGAATCGATTTTTTTAAATGCTTGCTCATAGGTTATGTGCATAGTATTTCTAATTTTAGAGCAACTTAGTTGAAAAATCATTTTTATACATAGATTAAATCTAGTAAATCGCCAAGGAATTTAATTTATATTGGCCTAGTTTTCAAATAACCTAATATTTCTTCAGAATATAAAAGGAAAAATTTCTGATAAATGTTTCGTAAAACGTGCTCATATCATTATATTTATCAATCGATTTTAAAACTGAGAATTTGACTTTGTCCAAGTTATTTTTTAGCGAGCTAGCAACTTCTGTATTTCCGCATCGAAGTGTTTAATTCATCATAAATGTAGTCCAATTATACCGGTAGCCACCAAAAAGTGATTTTCTTTCTAACTAGAGCAAAATTGTAATTTCATTTTTAAACGAAATCTTTACAAGCAATTAAGGTATTTACAGCATAGTACAACAGAGAATACAAATAATTAACTTTAATTTCTCTATCAATTATTCCTAAACTACCTACTGGTAATGCAACAGGTTTCATTGATGCCACTAATCTTTTCATATATTTTATTCGAACAGTTTGATATAGTTGACCCCTCCACATTGTCAAAGTTCTTGAAGTTATTTCAAAAATGAAACTGTTTACATACAATGTCAACAAAACAAACACAAACAAAAGTATCGAACAACCAACGACAAGCATATACATTTTTACCGATAAAATATCGAGCCCTAAAACTGACAAATTAACACAAACCAGTAAAAGTATAAAGGCTGAACTTAAAAATACTTCATTTATGACTCCGTCCATTGCACTGATTAACTGAACACTAATTCGCAGCTGCTTGTATATTTGAATTTGATTATAACTTACTTGCATTCGATTTAAGTACAGTAAAATTTTAATAGCTATTTGCTGACAACTTACTATTACAAGTATAAAATGTGAACATCCGGAAATAATTGAATTCCAAAGGTATATCATGAGCAAATAGCGGAAAACTTTAATGGATACATAGTTCATTATATTTGGCCCGTTTATTAGTTTATGAGATTCGATTCCCTTCAAAACGATAAATAAATTATCCAAACCCTCGTAAGTTAGGAAAATTGGTACTATAATTGATATGAATATAGCCGTTACTAAGAAATTACTCGCAAGAATTGAAAACCAGTCAACATCTTTTTCACCCAAAATCAGTTTTAAATGCTCATTCCGAAAGGCTTTGAAAAAACTGATGTCATGAATTGGATTTGGTTGAAGATGCAGTTTGGGAGTTATTGATATACCCCAATTCGCCACAGCTATTATCTCTTTTCCGTACAAAATTTGCAATATTTCAACAACAAATATTAACGGATAAAAACTTCCAACAAGAAAAGCGATGATCACTTCTTCGATTGTATATATATTAAGTTGGTAGCATAACGATTGCGAAATGAGTACGATTTCAGGTAAAAGTATGATCCATGGTAGTAAAATTGCTGCAAACAAATGAGGAATTAATTTCAGTTTACTTCTTGTTGAGTATTTCCACCGTTTGTGGGAATGTTTCCAGGAAATACATAAATGATGATGGGGTAATGTAACATGGTGATTTAGTTCGTTCGTTTTGAAAAACAGTGTACCTGACATGTTCTTACAGAATCGACTGAATTGAAAAGAAATATTTTAATGTTCCTCTATGCTTGTGGCTTAAGTTATTACTGAGAAAATGTTATTCAAATACGTCACTATGGTTACATTTGTGCTTAAAGTAGAATACTATCACTTTAGAAATAAATTCTATTATTTGATAACTTAAATAAGGCTTTTCCAAATCTAATTTAAAAAGAATAATAAATTAGAGACTTAGTTAAATAAATGTTGAATTATAAAATAAAACTGATACCACGAGAAGTAAATTGGATTTTCGTTAACATCAGGAAACCCGTTAGTTATATGTCACCATGTTTATGTACTTGTGAAACATGTTTTAATTGCACAGTTTATTATAAGTAAAAACAATGCTAGTTCGAGATTAAGTTATCAAGGCACAATTATTCAAAATCTGTGAAATTGGTATAAATGGTCCTTTTCTTATTTTTCAACAATTACCCGTTTCAATAGTTCCATTTAAAAAAACTCCGGCTGACAGAATAGTTATGTATTTTCTCATATTAATATACTCTACTTGGTCTATGTGATCGATTAATTTTAAACGTTTATTTTTAACTGGTTATGGTTATGCATATTATTTCTAATTTTGGAACAGCTATGTCATATTAAAATTCTTATATATGTAAATGTAGACTAAATCAGGAAAGTTATTGATTTTAGTCTGCACTTCATGTAATCGCATATTTCCTCGGAATAAAAAGAAAAAAAATTCTGTTCAATAATCTTAATTACTTGATGGTTGCGTCATTTATTCGATTTTTCAACTGTAAATTGTACTTTGTCTAAGTTCTAACTCAGCAGAGCTGTTGCATTTTATGCATTTTTATATCCGAATTATACGATGGTTCTTTAAATGTACTGTTGCTTGGTTGTTCGTACTCAATTTTTTAGTGTGGGAACTGTTAGTATTCATCCATATTCCATATTATTGTAGTTACTTATTACGTTAATATATTCGTCGACGAGTTTTTTTCCGGATATAAGTCACTGCATTTACTATGCTTCCGTTAAAAAATGTTTCGTCAAAAACATTCTGCCTGCGATTTTTTTTATTTTAGTAACTAACAGCGTAACCTAACCACTTTAAACCTGTGCTTACACATATCAATGAAGTTTTTTGTGGTGCATTAATTAATAAATGAAATGAGTGAAAAATTAAAAATACACTAATTACTTTTACCAAGTTATAGGGTGGCGAGAACTTTGATGGACCTTTATTGCTGTCCAAGCTGGATAAAATCCATTTCCTAATGTAAATTAAATTTAGAGTATAAAATATTTTACATAATTTCGAAAGTTATGCATCTAGTTTTATTTTAATTTACATGTTTCCTCTGGATTTGTATGCTCGCTATCGTGTACAAATAATTTTCATGAGGAACATTCAATCGTACATATGAGTACAAAACCGTTCCAGTTTTATAAAAAAACATGCCAAAACTAACTACCTTAACATATGGTTGTAAAGCATCGTACGACTGAGTCATAGCTCACACATACCTTTCATTCGCTAATCTGCTAGAAGGACAAAAGGCATATATTCCGGCAGAAAATCAAAGTATTTAACGAAATTATCATCATTCGAATTTCCGGAGTTTTTAATTGCATGTTGTTGAGAAGGTCAGAGAGTACCAGATTGACCATAAATTTAAAAAAAAATACTAATTTGTTGTTGATATCGTTAATTAACTACCAAAACACAAGTTCTTTGGACATTTTTGTCATTTATTAACTTTTGCATGCCAAACAATTTTTGTGACCTATAAAGTGAAAAAGTTCAAATTTTTAGCTTTCCAATGCTACCACGCTCAATAAATGTTAAGCGTACAAACTCTAGTTATGGCGATTTCAAAACTGCCATTTTTAGTCGTTTGATAAGCAGTATTGCACAATCGAGTGCAATATTACAAAAATCTTTTAATCAATAATTTACCATATGAGGATCATAAAATGAAAAATAACCACAATATGAAATGCAGAACCTTGATCCGAACCCCTTGACCCAAAATTGGGGCAAACCCAACATTCGATTTGGAAGCTCAAAATTTGTGTAGCTATATTGTTTGGCATGCTAAATTCGAATATGACATACAAAACATTCTGACCTCAACTGTTTGACCCCTTATAACTTTCTTGTTTCTGTTTCTTGCCTTGTAATCAGATATAAAATATTTACCCAATAAATATATAATTGTGCCATGCTCAAGTTGAATAAAAATTAGTACGATGTGATACTGAAGACTGTAAGTTTGTACTAACTTCGGTTAGGTTTGGATCGCTTTTTCAAAGAGGAAAGGTTTGGGTTGAGTTCGGCCAGGTTATCTTTGGTGTGGTTATGTATTGGTAACTCTTGTATTACGTTTGGAAGAAAAGTACTTAGAAAATTAATCCTCAAACAAATGCGAAAATAATGAGCCTCATATATCTCAGGTGGTCAAAGTCTAAAAATAAGTCTGAAAAAGTCAAGTTTAGCAGTGTCTCAGTCGATCAATACAACAGGCGCGTTTTGACCAGCAATCTTTGAAGGTACCTGTAACAACTTTTTTTGTAAAAATTTAATATTAACATGTTGTCGTATATAACTTTGTATTGATTTCTATTTTAATTGTTTTTACTGGAATTCTGCAAATGTATACATAATTTGCGTAACTCCGTAAGTTATTGCGAAAAGCTAATACGTGTCGATATACAGTACAGGTGGATTAACGCTATCAGTAAAACCTAAACAAGTAATTCCTACCTGAATTCCGATTGTTTCGACCTAAGATCGTTGTAGTATCTTTTTTAAAGAGCATTTAATAATACAAGCGGGTGCGATGATAAAAATAAACGGGTCTAACTAATTAGAGTGCATTTGCATTCCAAACACAACAATTCTAGCTTTCAAGTGACTTTGCAAAGTCCAAGATAGTGCCAATTTTTGTTTGTAAATATAGAGCTAGTAATTGTTTGAATATCTGCTAAAAGGCACGGCTAAAAATGTCAAAGTAAATGTCTCCTCACTATTTGTTTACATGAAATTTTAGGTTTGAAATGGTATAACGCAATCGTTATTTATTGCTATTATAAACATAGAGTTGAGTATTTGAGCCTTAGTTTTTCAGTTTTGAAAAGAACGCAAAATTATGGACTAGAGTTATTAAAAAATAACTGAAAAAATACTGAAACATCCAAAGAGATATGGTTTATTTTAACTGATGAGGAAATGACCAGGCCAATAAATCAGCTAGAGCTATGACAAATAGTAAATTTGATAGTTTTTGATATGCTTATTACAAATGTGATTATCTAAATCTCGATTGGGGACGTCTGGAAATATCAGAAACCATCGAATGCATCGCTTTTGTAATTGACGACCATGTGATAAAATGATTAGCTTTCAAATACATTGTGTTTGATCATTCCTCATAATTCCGAATGACCCCATTCGGGACATTGGTAATCATACTCGAAATCAGCATATCAAAATCTATTACAGTCGAACTTCGTTATAACGTACCGTCTGGGGTGACAACAAAAGGGTACGTTACAAAAACAGTACGTAATACCTATAACGTACTGGTATGGTATTAAAAAAATCAACGAAAACCAACTCCAGACTTAGTGTAATGCGATTTAATTCGTTAATGATATTGATTTTACAATTAACGAGACGCCAATATATTGTTTATGGGTGATTTTAGATAATTTAAATTAAGATGAAATGGCCGTTTTTCTCCTGATTTAATTCGTAAGCGAGCAAGAGTAATGCCAGTGCGCGCGCTTATTGGGTAATTTGTTGCTATCACCCATGACAAG
>JAQFXM010008771.1:0-10305 GCA_034693345.1 Entomobrya multifasciata | reverse complement strand
TAAATAAAAATAACAGAGGAATAACTAATGACATACTGAACATCTTGAATATTTTTTTCGGAACATTAGAATCATCAGATCCACCTTTTTTAACATATGTGATAGCCTCAAGTACCTCATCAGCTATAATCTTTAAAGGTTTGTAATTAGGATTATTGTTTTGGTATTCAACCTCATAATTACTCACAATATTTGTAAACTTAGAGATATCCCCTTCAGAAGTTTTAACTACAAATTCACTTGCTAGTTGGTTTGCGATGCTAATTTCATCAGTCAGTTCATTACCCTGACTGTCAATCAATTTAGATATTTTCGAAGTTTTTTTATGACGAAAATTAGTTAATGTATTCATCGCATTCCAAACATCCACCGAGGACTTTTCAAAACTTTTTCTAATATACACATTTTTTGCGCGTTGTAAATTAGCATTCGCATCATTTCTCATTTTTTTATACTCTTTGTAAATATCTTTATCCCCACATTTATCAAACAAAGACTTTTTCTGATCACGTATCTTACATAATTCATGTAATTCATTGTTATACCACGGAGCAGAAACACTTTTTACCGATTTTGTTTTCAAAGGAGCATGTGCATTTAAGTACGTCAGTACAACTTTGATAAATCTGTCAAGACTTTGGTTTATATCTACATATTTTAATATCGACCAATTAATTGAATTCAGTTCAGCAGTAAATTTTTCTTTGTCAATACTTTTATAAGAACGGTATGAAATAACTTTCTTCTCAACATTTACATTTTTCTCCTTTCTACGCATAACATAAACTAACTTGTGATCTGAACCCCCAAAATCAAAACCACCTACTTGATTATACCACTTCACATTATTAACATACACATGATCAATTAAACTACTTGATATATTGTAACCCTTTGTCTTAGTATTATTGCAAGCTACACGTGTTGGAAACTTTACCATTTGAGTAAAATGAAATTCCTTGGAAATTTCTTTAAGCTTTTTACTATTGTTGGTATTCGTTTGAAGATCTACATTAAAATCACCAAATACAATTTTGTCATTGTTGAACTTATTTAAAAAAAGATGAAGAGTATTTAAAAAGCTAAAAAAATCATCATTAACTAAGTCGGGGGGCACATAAATTACCACAACAAAAATACTTTTTATACCTTTGCATTTGAGCTTAACTATTGTGCATTCTACATACATTGGTACAGGGAATGAAATTGCAATGTTTTCATACTCAAAATACTTATTAATATACACAATTGTACCACCTCCTTCTTTGTCACCTTTGGATGAATTTTAATCCATTCGGGAAGGGACTCTTGAGATGAAGTTCGTCTTGGTCAGCACAAAGTGACGAAGATGAGAATGAATCCGTTGAATGAAATGGAAAGTGTCATGGCAGGGTCAGAATTTGTATTGCATTTTGTACATATCCAACCATGATTGATGTATACTAGTTGTTAATCTATGACTCCACTTGGCTTTAGAAGTTTAGCTGTCAACTTGCAGACAGCACACCAAATGATTTTCCGTGAAGACTCAGCAGTTTGTGGATCCATAGAGGCTTTTATGTGCATTATTTTCATAGCCGCACATTAGCTATATTGAGCAATGGCATAATTGCATCTGATATGCCAGCAGCAGGACCCACAAATATGGAATGGGATGAAATGGGATGAGGGAAGGTACTTTTGGCTGCAAGTGTATGATGTGTCCTCCTTGTGTATCCAATATGAAGTCAATTTGCATAAAGTAGATAAGTTGAGCAAGAAACAAACTTTTACAAAACAAAAAAAACTCAACACAAATCTAAGAAGTTGGCAAATTTTTGCACAAATTAAGATCAAATCACAATTAAAACTACTTTGAATGAATACTCATGATTCAGGAAAAAATCAGGGTTCGAATGATGTAAAAAACACGAAAGAAACTAGTTTCAAATAGGTAAAATTTAATAATTTCAGGAGAACACACTCACACACAACCTTCCAGCTGCTCAGCTCAAGCTCAATGGTTGTAGGATCTGGTGAATATTTTACACTAGTTTCTCCCATTTTTGTGGTAGATATTTCTGGAAAGTTTAATTCTTGTTCTTCATCCTCACTTAAATAAATGTTTTCCATTTTCCTTGCTTGCGAATATTTTTTTAAAGAGAGGTTTATGGCACTAAAATATCAGTAGTTTCTTTTATAAATTAAGAAACTAATATAATTGTAGCAAATTATGTGTAGTTCTCTATATTAAAAGTTTGTAAGTGATGATTCTCTTTTGTTGGACAAGAAAATGTTTCTTTCTCTCTTATGTATTTCTACTAGCAAGGAAAAACTTGTATGTCGTACCTACCTTTGCTTTAAAGTAGTATTTAACTATATGATTTTTCATAAAACGAATTATGAACTTTATATTCTCTTTTGCAAGTGCTTATCTTTTCCAACCCTATCAAACATTTATAGTTAATGAAAACGGGGTTATCGAAATAAAATGTTTACACCAGTAGTCCAGGCATACATTATATGTATAATTGAATTAAGACTTTCATTATGATTTCGATTCATTAGTCTTCCAAACAGACGGGAAATTAGTTCTATTTATTAATCGAGAGTGTATCATTATGTATCATATTTGACATTTTAAGCCATCTCATTCACAACGCAAATTACTACTTTTTATAAGTAAACAAAACAGTTTCTTAGAGTACAACTTTCCATTTGAACTTAATACTGAGTCCTCTATGTAATAATGATACATTCATATTATTGAGAATGAAGCGATTTCGAAAATATGACTGATGAATAGTTTAATTTGATGTCACTTATAAAAACGCCCACTCTCAGAAAAGTCAGAATAATTCCAGTTTCAGTTCGTTTCACAGGACAAAAAGCTAATTAAAATGCAGTAAATAACTCACACAGAACTTCAAGATCAATTACAAAATTAACAGTTATTTTATTTCACTAACAACTTAAATTTACTAACAATTTGGCACTAGCCAGTTATTATTTTAATTGGTGCTGTTATACAGCTTGTACGACAAGTCTACCTTGAAGGAGATGCTAGTGCATGTACTGCTACAGAGCGAGTGTCAGTAGCTTACCATTACCAAAGCAGCGGCGGCGGCATGGCTTGCTCCTGGTAGTGGGGTCCCAGCTTGTTACGCCTGTAACTTTTAGATGGGAAAAACACACGCAGTTCGCTGCTGGGATCCCCACTGCTTAGCGTGTAACTTAGGTAGGCCGAACACACGAGTTCACCTACGAGGGTCCCAAGACAAGACGCGTGTAACTTTTAGGTAGGCAGAATACACACGATTCTTGCTGGGATCCAGAGCTTAGTGACGCTGCAGAATGTGATCTCCTCTTGTGCAACTCAGATACACAGCCAAGTTCATGCACCTACAAAAAAGGGGCACGCTAACACACAGTAAATGAATACATTTTGCGACACATATCATGTTAACCTGAAATTTTGTTTGACCATGCAGTCTTGGAGTCAGATAAACTGGATATACCAGCCAAATTATTTTTATTAGACTATGACATCTTATTCAATTTATCTACATTAATAATCAGTAAGATGAATATAAGTAAGTAGGCTTGCGTTTATTAGCATCAATCCAGAGTTTTATTTGGTTTTATTCCGCCACATCTCTGTATTGAATTATTTGAGTACTTGTATAAGCACAACTAAAAATAAATACCTGGTAAACAATAGGAACGAGGATTTAGACACGATCATACATACTTTTCTAAACAAATAGTGCTTGAGTGACGTATGGTGACTCACAGACAACACAATAAATACTTACAGAATTAATTTTGACCATATTATTAACGTGCTTATGGCTAATGAATGTAAGTGGTATATCGAAAACAAAAATTATGGTAATCAATAACTAATCACTCGTAATTTTAATCAAAGATAAGGGCGTTAAATGTATATTTAAAAAGTCAATTACCCGTATAATTAATAAAAGCTACAATAAAAATCAATTCGAAAACTGGAGACCATAAAAATAAATTAAACTCTAAAGCCTAAATAAATGGATCGCAATAAAATATCCAATATCAAACAATTTCCACAAAAAAATACATAATAGCGCTATTTGTATCAACTAAAATTTATTTCACACAATACCGAAATATGAAACCACCATGAAATATTAAAGAACTAAATAGATAGCTCGTTTCTAACAAAACAACGTAGTTATATGATTCTTTGCAATTTTACACCCAATCGATTAAACGTGAATACCTAATAAGTTTATTTTGTCAGCTCTACATTATCAGTAAACCACAATAGTAACGATACATGGTTTTTACGTAGACATTTTAACATAGCATTACATATTATTTCAATGAATCTAAAATAAATTGCAACATTATCAATTCGGTGAAAAGGAGTTATAAGTACCTTATAATGAAAAAAATCCATGCATATAGACACAGTTGTCTGCTCATAATAAGCATGTATGTACGATCATCAACTGTTTATTTATGTTACATGCATCCCTGCTTCATTACATAAATTCGAGCGATGCCTCAGCTACAACACTTCACACAAAGTAGCTGGGAGGCAAGCGTATGGTTTCTCAGTTATAAACAGGCCATGGCAACTTTTTCTCAGTGCATACGTTATTCAAGCATTTTATTATCAAACAAGAATTTTCATAAACATATTAAATGTATTGAACTCGTTTATTTTACATGCATGCCTGTGCATTCATGTTCTTTGTTGCAGTATTTTTTAAAGTTTAAATTACAAACCAATCAATCAAAATTAATTTGAAAAACAAAATTACACATAATCGTACATAGATTTAATTTATATTTCAATGCATGAGGAAGCATTGATTACCTTAAATTTTTACTATTTCAAATTAATATTGCTGTTTTTAAAGCACCGATTTGCCGAACTATTTCCACCAATCATTACGTTAATGTTATTTGTAAAAAAGCAAACAGTTATATTCAATAATTTGGTCCCAAAATTGAGAGGTCTTCACATCTACGTTTTCGTTGCAAAGAATCCTTACAGCGTTTCGCATTATCTTTTATCACATTCTCATCAACATTTGTTCCAATTTTTCTTGTTGTTCTTGGTAATGTTCTTGCTCCTGTAGCAAGCGCTTCAATGGGGTCTTCAATATTTGAAATGTGGAGATCCATATCTAACAATTGGAAATCACAAGATCTTAACTGTCTAATTCCATCTAGTTCTGTGTCAACTAGGCCAGTACCATTATCGTTATTCCTCAGTTTCCATTTAAAATAAATTTTACTTAATGGCAACAGACTTTCCAAGTACGTGTACCAAGACAAAATTTGGTAAATGACTGACAATACACCAGGGCATATAGAAGTAAGTACTTTGACATACCTTTCTTCACAAAAACTACCGTCACTATCGCTAAATATAATACATCCCTCTGGTTTCAATTCAGGATAGTGAGCATATTTGTCTCGGAAAAGTTTCAGATATTTGGTTACAGAGTCCCCACTTCCGTATTCGGGTGTAGGTTTTTTTCTTTTTCTACTTGTGAATAATAACTCTGGAATATTCAAGTTCTTATCTTTTGCTATTTTAATCCAGTTAAATGTTTGTCCTGGGTTGACTCCTGAAAAGTATTTTATATACTCATTATCGATTGCTTCTCTGACCATGTTAATACGCATACAACTGTCATTGCTTAAACAAATGGCTGCTCTTATTAAAAATAAGTGTTCATTTTCCCAATTCCAAAATAGACAATGTGACAAAACTTCTGAAATTTTTGGTCTGTTCTGAGGCTCCCTTTCCATCATATTTTTAAGTAGATCATTTGCTGCTTGTTGATCAACACTTAATTTTTTGGGAAATATATAGGGTCTAGTCATTTCAGAAACCACGTTTGTAAAGTCATCAGTATGTTCGGAATTTGAAAAAGGATGTCTTCCTCAACCCGAGTCATTCCGAGTGCAAATATATCCAGCATTTTAGTATTCCTAAATCTTTTGTTTTTATTTCCAATGCTTCAGGTGCCATCCAAAGAAGGGTGCCACATGCATTTGAAAATGTGCCAGTTCTTTCTGCGTTACTTATCATTTTACTAACACCAAAATCAGCTAATTTTGCCACTGTTTTGTTTCCATCTTTTAAAAACATGAGAATATTATCCGGTTTGATGTCTCTGTGAATAACACCTTTTTCATGAAGATACTCCACTGCTTCTGCAACTTGATGTAGCCAAGAAATTACATCATCTCTGCGAGGATTACACTTTTTAATCTGTTTTCTAAACGTTCTTTCTGCTTTTTCCATTGTCAAAAACAGACCATTCCTTGGATCTCGGTAAGAGTCGTACAGCCGTACTATATTTATATTTTGATCGATTTCACTCCAAATTTTTAACTCATGTACTTGGTTGTTTTCAACTCTCAAATATTGTTTTTTGATGAATTTTACCGCGGCAGGCATGTTTATTCCAAAATGGAATCCAGGATACACTATTGCAGTTAGTCCGTTTCCCAAAATTTTGCAAGGATTCGGGGAGTATTTAACGCTAGTTTCTCCCATTTTTGTAGTAGATATTTCCGCGAAGTTTAGTTCTTGTTCCTCATCATCACTTGAACAAGTATCGTTCATTTTGTCCAGCTTCTGCTTTTATTCTGTTTGAAAATAAATTTTAGTGAATATATTATTTGACTCTTTGACGAAACAAATTTGGTCCTGTTAACTATTTTAATTATTTACAAGAGATATTATACATTTTTATAAATTGGATAATGTTCTAAATAAACAGCAGTAATTGCGTCTCAGAATTTTAATTTAAAAAGATCGGCTGTAATATCTAACTTGTTTTTTAGTTTGGAAATTGTTGAAGTACACTGAACTACTTTTTCAGCAGGTGTATATTTTTTATATCCAGCCATATATTTCATTCAGCGGTGGCGCATGCTGTTTCCTAAGCTTTTGATGCTTTAATATGTTATTCATTCATTCATTCATTAGGTTTTTATTGCAGATCAAATTATAACGTTACATCATAATAATCCATATGACAAGAAATTGGAAAAAAAACTCTATATACATGTCAATAGAAAAAAAATGTCTTGCCCAATAGTCTACGAGATGTAGACACGGCATAAATAGTAAAAATTTCTTTAGAAAATTACAAGTGTACTCCAAGCCAAGATTACTTTGATTCAAATGATATCCTTCAGGATCCATGTCCAGGGCATTTAACGATAAGTTCGCCCAAGGGGCTACTAAAAGCCAGGATTATTGGCGTTTAAAGGTTCAATTCGCAAAAGACCACTGAAAAAATCATATTTAATCATACATTTACATTTTTGGATTAAAATTAGTAATCACTTTCAGTTTCAGATTTTACAGTTTACTTAACTAATCATTAAAGTTCCCTTTGCGTTCAATTACCAGGGTAAGATGTGTTTTCAGTATTTTCGTAAGTATGAAAAGTGAGACCGTTTGACACAAGTTTAGTAAATGATGAAGGTAGGCAATAGTAAGATAGTCATATATCATATTTTTGAATACAGATATTAGGGAAAACATTTTCTGTTGGTATTGGTTGACTTCCAAGAATGATACTTTTCCATGGATGAGTGACATGCATGCTGTTAACTTACTTTCCTGCAATTATTATAAAACTGGAGCCTATTAGATGACAAGTTTGCGAAATCATTTAACCTGATTAAGAAAGACTAGAGATTGAAAATTGAAATTACTACGATATGAAGATGTGAAAATAAAGTATGCAAAGAAAGCTGAAGATAAATTGTAAGAGTTACGATATTCATAATAAGTATTTTTAATTTAAAAATACTTATCCACTATCAATAACTATCCACTCTTTTGGATGGTACATCCTTCCATACAGTTCATTGTAAAAATCATTATCGGCAAACTGGCGAAAAAAATTGGATTATGAGCCGAAGCTATTACAATTTTATCCTTATTCGTAATTAAATACGCAGCCCACCAAGAGTATGTACTATTTGGGATAATTATATGCTTGCATAAAGTCATTAAATAAAAGTCTTCGATACTTGTAGAACCCGTAATCTCCTTTGGAACAAATACTAATTCGTATGTATCCGCAAAATCCTTTAATTTATTTTCCGCGTGGGAAATGTCATCCGAAAAGATGAAGAATACAGGTTTCTCCTTGTCCCTTCCTTTCAACATGCTTATCATTTTTCTCATTGCAGAACGCTGGTAAGATATGGGAATAAAATGTTCCTTTGTTCCAACCAAGTCTCCTCTTCTAACATGAACGGCAACACTTACACTGTTTTCGATTCTATTCATTATGTTCTCCAGCTTGGGAAAGTTTACGGCTTCAGGTTTTGGTTGAAACATGGCTTGAATCTGCTCCTCATAATTTATCCAATATTCTTTAGACTGGCAATAGCCTGTAGGACTAATTAGAAGAAACTTATTTTGTGAGGGGGTTTCCTGAAGAAATTTCCTTTCGAAAAGGGTTTGATTGGTTAGATCCGTAATTTTGGCTGAAAGAGTAGTTGTTTGGTCAAATAAATCCAATTTTATTTGGAACTTGTCCAGAACAAACTCTCGTTTGTGAGGTAGGAAGATATTATTCTGTTGATTGTCAGTAATGTATACATACAAAGGCCATCCCAAATCCTTAGCAAGAGCGTAGGAACAGGCGTACTGAAAAAGTTGATTTCCGATTCCTCTTTTCGTTCGTAAGATAACTCCAAGTGAATATTATCTTGTTCTGGAAAACGTCACGTCTGGCACGTTACTACTGACGACCATCATTCGATCGCCAATGAGGTTATAACCAGTCGTTAGATTTTGTTGATATTATGATAATGATAAATCAGTAGTAGAAACATTGCAGTTGCGCACCCAAATAATAACAGTCTGCATTTATCAAAAGTCTTTCCATCGAATTGACTTAAAAGTCTTAAAATAGTTAGTACAAACGATTTTTTAACTGGTGATTTTTATGGGCATTGTTAAATGGTTAAAATCAAACTAAAATAAAATGCTATTAAATAAAAGGCGGTTGGTAGTGTAGTTAGGTTTTGTTATACATACTTATTTGCATCAACAAGGAAAAGAGAACAGTACCGAAAGCTGGTGCAATTCGAAATGGATTCGAGGAAAAAAGCTGCATTGTTAGATTAGATTAGATTGACTTTATTTCAAAACAGATGCAGAAACTTATTAGTAAATATTTGAAAACAGTTTTTCCTTATATGTAAATAAAAAAGCTTAGAATTTGAGTGGGTGATTCAGTGATTATCCCGTCCAAAAGTAAGCGAGATGCAGTGGCATAAAAAGTCCATTTCCTGTTTCCAGTAAATATAGTACATTCCCAGATTTATCGTATCAAATTATAAACATTATGGCATATTAAAAGTGTAATTAAGAACACAATGTATTACCTAAACTAGTTCTTATCTTGGTAACTTCATATTTCCACTATAAAAGTATGTCCTATGTGGAAGGTGATTTATAATAAATTATTTGGAAAGATTCCATAGGGTCTAACGTGGTATAGCAAATACTCCAAAACATACATTTGATTGGGTGGAACGTAATGGAATGATACAGCTATGTCTGAACAGCAATCCATACCCTGAGAATTTTCCATTTTAAATACATGATATACATAAGACATCTCTTGAAACATTCAAAATTCGATGGAACAAAATTTAGTCGATGGAAACATTATGTTACCTACTTTAGAGTGCAGTACATGTATTTGCGATACCAAGAGTTTCAAACCTGGCCTGGAATTATGACATAAGCAACGGCAGTCTAAAATGAGTAATGAATATTTTATGAGTGGAGTTTTTTAATTATCAAAACGATCACTGGACAGCAGTTTGATCCAAGCAGTTTTCTATGTGCAAATATGCAGCAAACAGAGCCAGTAAGTTCATACCAAAATTTTAGCCGAATTAACTTTTAAAAATTCCATTCCATTGTCTCACATGATAGTAAGAGGTCCATTAATTTTTACTGGAATAGAATTTTGTTTAGGTGATATTTTTTTACAAATATTCTTAATAACATACATGAGTACACCAATTTAGTTGTTTTAATGTGTAAAGTTAATTATATTTTGCGAATTGACGACAAATACAATACACACCACAGAAAAGTCTCGTGTGAGTTGGCCAAAAGAGTCTGCTAAAACATGTCAGAAACGCCTAAAATCGTTAGACCTCCAAAAGGGATCCTAAGAAATTCGTTTTCTTCTCAAAGAGACGACACAGAGGATGAATGTCTATTTACAACTGGAGCAAGCTTATTATCAAGCGAAGGTCATGCACATTTTGATG
>JAQFXM010008770.1:0-10305 GCA_034693345.1 Entomobrya multifasciata | reverse complement strand
CATTTATTTGAAACAATTCCCACCATAGTAACCGGTATCCTTGAACCCCAGCACCCTATCAACGCTCACCGAATAAACCCTGTACACATTTCTGCGAATTGAAAACCTAACCCTACCTTCTAACTAACAGTTATACTACTTTCTCCATACCCTCCATAATTGATTTTTCAAAATCCCGAGGGTCTGCTTCAGTCCCTAGAGCCTTGCGGCTTTGATCTTAGTTTTGTCTTTACTAATTTTAGCACATTAAAAAAGGCAGCAAAAGAAGAAGCCATATTGCACTTGTCGAGTCTGAACGATTCCCAAACACACACCAGCCGAGCCACCTCTCGTATGTAAAGTTAGTCTTACAGATTCCCTGAAATCTGAATGCAATTCAAACGGATCCATAAAAATGCAATTTAAACGAATAAAATTTAAAAAGAAGTAAATAAGTGACTACATTTTTGAGAGTTGACAATGTCGACCTTACATTTGACAATGTGGTTTATTTAAGAACTTAAAGGTCAACAATGTCAAGTAGTTGACAATTTTTTAGTTGCCAATTTTCATTTTGAAAATGTGACGGCCTACCGTACAGATATACAATGTATTTTTACATGACATATTGCAAAAATAGTAACTTTGTCTCGATTGTAAAGGAGTGCATTTGTGTGCACACAGCTCCCCTTTTCTCTCTCAATCATGCCTGTGTAAAGTAAACTAATAACTATGTTACCGTGATTAGGCTTGTAAAATAACGTGTAAAATATTGAACTAGCGCCTTTACTTGTAATACTTTTATGCGTCGAAACATTCTGCAAAATAATAAGGCTTTTTGACTTTATATGTACCAAGTTTCTAGGGTAACGTGGTTAAAGATTCTGTTTGGAAAAAAATCATTAAAATTTTTCATAAATAATTATTTATTACAATAACAGTAACTAGACAATACAGGGTATTATTTGTATTGTAAGTTGATTGATCATTCTGGCTAAATCGCTTGACGTCTTCGGGTTCCTTTTTTAATTTTATGCATTTTGCATGCATACAAACAAATTCAACTCACTGCATTTTTGATATTTGTATGTATTTTTATCTATGCTTGTTAACATTCAAATTTTTAATCCATTTAAACATTTAAATTCTTGAAATCGTTACGTTTCATATTTGGTATTGCATATTATGCATGTATAAAACAGGCATAAACGATAACATGCAACTATGCAATACAAAAATAGTTTGTGTCTATTGAGAAAAATGTTTTATCACCGTTGTTTGATGGAGGTAAGCGAAGTGCAACAAAAGTAAGGATATGAGATAGATTTCGTACTTAATAAGTATAAATACTTCATGGGTATTCGAAATTGGTGTCATTATCTCATTTTGGTTTTGCAAAAAAATTCATATGGTGGAATACGAAAGATGGCTGAGGGTCAGTGACGATAAGGTGATTCAAGAACTATGTGATCGTGTCATCCAACAAAATCAAAAGCTTGTGCATGACATCATGAAAACGAAGAAAAAATCCAAGTATTTGAATATGTTAATATCTCTTGTGAAAGACAATGCCAAAACAGACATGAAAAAAGT
Organism: Entomobrya multifasciata; assembly: GCA_034693345.1. Taxonomy (NCBI): domain Eukaryota; kingdom Metazoa; phylum Arthropoda; class Collembola; order Entomobryomorpha; family Entomobryidae; genus Entomobrya; species Entomobrya multifasciata. The sequence continues at coordinate 8,733 of JAQFXM010008770.1, read as the reverse complement.
ATCCGAAATACTTCAAAAGTTAATAAAAGAAAAATAAATAAATGGTATGTTGAGAATGAACTCTGATGCAATAAAGTATTTACCGACACAAAAATTTAAAATGCATATTATTTCAGTTACTCATTTTTATTTTCAAAAATTAAAAAGTAATTTGTCACATTATCAGTTTTTAGTTCAGCGAGTAAGTTCTCGCATGTGAAACTTGCGCAAAATATTACCCATATGCAGAAAGAGTTTAAAATGAAAGCTTTTCAGCGTCGTATCCTGTGGCACAACTCTGTCAATAATAAAAAATATCACCAAGACCTTTTGTGGTCCTCTAGTTTTCTATCTATACCTCATACTTATAATATGTATGTCTTAAATTCTACCATTCTTAAATATTAAATCATTTTACATTAATAATGCTAATGCAGTCTTGACTTCTCATACAGGCACACAACATGGTTATAGTACAAAAATATACGGAATACGGACTAAAATGAGAATTCGACATAAAATTCAATAACTAATTAAGTTATTGGTCAAAAGTGCTTGTTAAAAATTGTGATTGTTATTAAAAGCAAAAGGGCCTTCTTGTTACTACACACCAAATGAAACATTTTTTTACATTTTTTAAAATTAAATAGAGAGGATAAGTAATTCATAAGATAAAACCTTACATATTATAAAACTTTGAATTTCGAATGAAAACGTATCGCGCATACGTATAGGCAGCTACATGACATGATAAAGGAAGATTATATTCTAGAGCATAATACTCTTTAACCTTATTAATTAAGACGACTTCCAAGTACTTGCTGAATAATTTCAGTTTTTCGACGTTCCGCTTCCAAAAGAGATTCTGCTGTTTTCCGAGCCTCTTCACTCTTTTTCAGGTCAATTTCCAATGTTGATACCTTTTGTCGTGATGATTTGAACTCCTAAAATTACACACAAAAAATAATAAATTAGTCTGTTGATAAAATATATCTCCCGATTTATAAAATAAATGAGGTGCATTATAAAAATTGCTTAATTGCGAACCTTTTCAATTCCATCCAACTTTTCCTGTAGTTTCCGTTTCTCCGCGGAAACTTTCTCAGCGTTTTGAACAATTTCATCTCTTTTCTTTTCCATCTCTGTTTAATAAAATATAGGTATATAATCCCAATTCCCACACAACCGTTTCATTTAAAATATAAATACAATTGCACATCGAACTCACCAGCACTGGTGGCTTTCAATCGTTTAAATTCAGTTTCCAGATCTTCTAACCGCGCACATTTTTTCTTGTAATTTGTCTCTTGTATAGTCAACTGCTGACGAAGCGCCTCGATAGCCTGGAAACAGCCAAATCGTATCATGCATCGTGAGAAACACTTATTCAAATGTTCAAAAAGAGTTCAAATTAAGTGAAAATTAATAGAAACGACATATCATACCTTGAAATGTTTGACTTCCAACTCAATTTTCTTCTCTTTGGTGACTTCCAGTTGTTGTTGCAAATCATTAAAGCTCTTTTTCATTGTACCGTTTGCCATGGATCTCTTGGCAACTAATTCTGCTTGCTTGTTAAGCTAAAATAAAAATTGGATCAAAAGTTTTATCATCATCATTGTACACACAATGTTATTGTATTAAGGAACCAGAACCAATAAAATATGCCAATTACCAGTGTTTTCAGATGAGAGACCGTTCGGTTCAAGTGGAAAATGTGATCATTCATGTTAGACAGTTCCATCTCATGCATATCATTTTTCATCTTGTACCAAGCGAGAACATCATCGATGGATTGGTCAGCACCCTAAAAAATAAATCAGGTATTCAATTTCTGTTCATAAGGTACAACACCAATATTGCCCATGTTTTCATTACAAATTGTATATTTATAGTTTACCTCTACGTGATTTTGTTCAAATATTTCCAAGTTGTCGTTCAATCTTTTCATTCCCATCTGAGCAGAAAAGGAAGGAAATTGTGCGCGCTCTGGGGCTCCAATCACTGCTGCAGTAGCAGAACACGATTCTCTCATTTCCAGAACAGTTCTTGCAACTCCAGCACGGCTAAAAAATCAATTCAATATTTACTTGTTAAGCACAATCAATAAATGCACATGTTTAAATGAATTGGAAATCAAGTATTTTGTACTTACCACTTCGCAGAGAATCCCACAGCACCCAATAATGCTAGCGCTTGAGTAACCAACTCTTCATCTCCATTAACAATGCAATTAGAAATGTGAAACCAGGTCTTCTCCTTCTCCAGGCTATCAATCAGCACATTAGGACTCTTGGTCGATTTTGAGATGACATTCAAAATTTCGATGATGCAAGTAGACATCTGGATGCATGGCACACTGTCGTCCTCCGAGTTTTCGGACAGTAGGTCATTCAGAAGCTTCAAAAGAGATCCCTCGCTAAGCAGCTTCGAGACTTTGCTCATTATCGCATCACCGTTACTCTTCTTTTGGGTGCTCGCTAAGGCATTAATTCGATTAAGCTAGAAAGTAAAAAGAATGGCATGTAATAATAAAAGATAAAAAGCAATGAAATGATTTTTTCATAGAAATACTTCAATCGATGTTGATTGTAATACACTTACCATCCGAATAGTCAAAATATTCCTTTTCAAATCAGTAGCCCGAGAAGAAACAATGATTTGGCTGCTAGTTAACCCATTCTTGAAGGCATCTGGAGTCAAAACATTGCCTCGATTTGACTTCAAAATTCTATCCACGAAATGCAGATGAGTATCCAGCACCACTACTTGAACTTTGGACTTGGAAGATGCCACCATCGACAATTCGTTGAGAGATTTTGCCATGCTCTCCTGCAGAATAAATGACACCACAAATGAATATCTTAACCAGACCAAAAAATAACTATCCACATGATTAAAATCTTAATTAAAATGAACATACCCAAAGATCGTCATATTCCTCTGCAGGCACACTGTTAGGGCACAAAGCTTTGATAAGTTTGAGCAAAGCGATGACAATAACCTGTCCCTTATCCGTACGCAGCAATGGAATTAATTTGGTGAAAAACTTGGCAAAAACGATGAGAGAAACCTCCTCCACAATTTTCTTGACGCGGCTAGATTCACTCTTCTTGTTATCCAGAATATCCTGCGTGCTGCGTTCGCTGTAATCTTGACAACACCGGTTGAGAATCGTGTTGACACACAAGGTGATGTAGTGAATGGTGTTAGCAATATCCTCCACGCCACGAAAATTCTCGCTTTCAATTTTACTCTGCATCCCAACAAAGGTGTTCCTGATGTTGATAATTTGAGTAGCAATTTGCATACTTATACCTTGGTCAGTTAAGTAGCAAAAGTTGACAGCCATGGCCATCAACTCACTTCCCGAGTTCTTCTCAGACAGCAGGCGGAGTACACGCTTGAGGACAATCTTGTAGTTGACATCGCGGATGACAATATTGAGACAGCTGGGGTTTAAGGATACCAAGTTTGTGATTATTCGCAAGCAGTACAAACAAGCCTCATAGGATGCTCCGGGGTTCAAAAGAACAGCAAAGGTTTGCTTCACCAATTGATTGAGATAGGGAATTGACCAGGTGATGACTAAACCTTTCGAGAGGACTTCAATGGTTCTCAAAATCTTCACTTCATCTTCCTTCCGATACTTGTTATTCAGATACCAAGTTAAGGTTGCAATCAAACTGGTGTCGTCACGCATGAAAATGTGAGCCTCAGCGTTGACACGGGCCAAGTTGGTCACAAACTCAAGCAGCTTTACAAAGAAGGCGTCCAACTTCTGGGATGGATCTTGGCTGAATCCTGGCCTGCTTTGGGTTATGTAATCGTCAATCCGACGGCATAAATCCTTCAGCTGTTCCACATTTAGGTTGAGTTCCTCTCCTTCCCAATCATCGAAATCCTAAAAAGTCATATGATCAATCATATACATTTATTCAATGAATATCGCATAAACATAACACTCAACACTCATCATTGGTAATTAAATGAACTTCTAACTTTAATTATTATATACTTACCGTAAAAGCTTGGACAGCTTCTTCCTTCTGCATTGAAGTCGAAAAGGAGTCATTACTGCTCAAAAACTTGAGCATCCATTCCTCCAACTTCGTCATTTTTAACTAATCAGCAAGTACTCGCCAAAAAATACTTTAAAAGTTAATTAATTGTTTTTAAATTCACAAAAAAATCCTCCTATGCCCAATTACTATAATACACTCTCAAACAACAAATCACAAACAAAAAGGGAATGATGAATGTAGCTCACCAACCCAACGAACGAAGAAAAAACCTCAAACTGATTTTTGGCTTCTTTGTATTCCAATCCAACAATATTCACAATTCACAAGGTAGCTTGGCAGGTAGATAGAAAATAGGCCGACCAAGAGAAGCAGTGAAGTGAATCTCATTCAATCTCTCTTTTGTCCGTTGTTTTCATTTCGCTGCTTTTTTTGGCATATAGCTCTACAACACACATGTCAAAGGATTAAGCCCGCGTACAAACACCTCAAACTTTTGACAGTCTTTGGGGCAACGTGAGATATATTAAATGTGTACATATTTTTATCCCAAGCAAATAGACAAAGGAAACTCGATTCCGATTCGACCAAAAATACTTTTTTGACGCATCAAAATATACAGCAGAGCAGAATGCAATGCACTGCCACTGCGACTGCACTCCATTTTACACCTTTTCGGGTTACTAGAGGTCGGACTCTGTTCTAAAAAGTAAACTATTTTCTGTCATTGCATTTTCTACTAAACTTTCTAATCATTTAATTTTCTAGAAAAATATTAAATCAATAATTAGTTATATTTATATCCCACGTATTATTAAGAATATTTATTTACTAATTTAATTTCACTGATAAGCAAATCAACAAGCTTATCATTTAACTCTAAATAAAGTCAGCTTATCATTTTACATTTAATATTAATTCCTGGATATTCCCATTTTGTAGATTTGATAGTGCAATGTGCTTACATAACACACGAGTAATTTAAGATGTTGTGATGATCATCATGTTACATAAAATACGTTTTTCACAAAAATTCTACTTGTTTTTTGTGTACGCTTCTGGAGAACTTTAATGCGTTTTTTTTGCTTTTGACGCAATAATCCTAGAAAACTAGATAGGCTCTCTTAGAGTTACATGCATCTAGAAAAAAGCGAGAGTGAAAGAAGATATCATCGTATATATAGTCATTGAACAAAGTTTACACACATTTTTTTATATATAAGCAAGTTATTGTAAGTGTGGTGTTTTTTTAGCTTGGTTACTAGCTTGCAATGGTGGTGGTGTTGCTGGAGAGAGCAATGTTGAATGTGAGATGAACAAGTATATAAATTGGGGGAGCTCTTTTAAGGATTTTGTGGGAGTTGGAGAGTTGTTGTGTATGTGGTATTGGTTGTTATAGAAGATGGTAGTTTTTTTTTGGTAATAGAAAAAAAGAGGATGAGTTCCTTCAACTTGACAACAAAAATGTAAGCCTTTTTTCCAGCTTCCACGTGTCTCTACAATTTTTGTACGGCACGTGTGTAGCAAGCTTAAAGGAAAAAAGTAAGAGTGACTGATGCGATGTTACCTTGTCTTCTTGTGTTCGTGAAAATACCCAACAAAATTCCAACTCTTGTTGGTATAATCTGTGTACATTGAAGATCTACATGTATACTTTTTTCTTTGAAAGAAGTTATGTATGTGTGCTTTGTTGTCAAGGTATTTGGCTGTTTTGATCCTTTTTGTAGTCAGATTTCCAGGAAGAACGGATTTACTTTTGAAGAAGGTGCATGCATGGGTTTTCAGTAGGTTATCAGTTATATAATAATGAGTGGGTATGTTATTTTTAGGTTAGCTTTATTTTATCGATTTTTATTTACTTTTTTAAATAAACTTTTATAATTGCACAGAATAATGCATTATTTTGGTGGTCCTTCAATAAATACGCAAATGAGAATTTATATTTAGTTTTCATCTTATTCGTTTGACTTGACTAAAAAAAGTTTTACAGAAAGTTATTGGTATTGTGAACTTGTCCTTTTGAGTTGAAAACTCTCTCTCTGTTTACACATTTGGTTTTGAACTAAAACTGAAATTCATGAACAAACTCATGAACGGTTGGCAAAAAGTAAATACTAAATACTTTGATGACAGTTGACAGTTTTGGTATTGTTGGCTTAATGTGTACTCAAAGTCAGACTCAAAAGCTAAAAAGTGAATAAAAAAAGAACAAAGTTTTCCCAGAATCCTTCTTCAGTTCAGAGAAATAGTTTATAAAACCAAAAACTAGAAACAAGACAGAAGTACAATGTTATACATGGAAAACAGCATGTGTGTGTATTTTTGTAATGTATGTTTGTTTGATAAAAAGTTGGAATATCAGTTTGAAGTAGTACCCCATCACCCATATAGCCAGCGCCATCACAAACAAACTTTTTTTCTTTGTAATTTAATTTATCAACTAAAACTCCCAAACAATTACCATGATGACTATGTAATATGTTGTAAAATCCTCTAATTACAATGTATCCAATTAAAGTGAAATGGACTACTTTGTTTTCACTCTTATAAAACTGTTTTCTCTTTTAAAATCAAATATGTCATTCATGCAGACAGAGAACATCTTAGAAATTGTAGAATAAAAATAAACTTTACGAAATTGCGACGCACATTCTTCCAAATAATTACTATGCATATATTTTTTTTAATTGATTCTTTTCTAAAAAACATATTTTTCAGCAATTTTAGTACTAATTTATTTTTTAATTTGTCAAAAATCTATTTTTATTTGAGATGTGCCGTGTTTTGTTATGTGATGTTCCAGAAGTTATAAAATGCCATACTATAAAATATGCCTATTAAATGTATGCATTATTTGTATACCACCCTTAAAAACAACAATGTATTAAAGTATGCTATTAAAAAACTGCGGTCCGGTCATTGCCCATCGTCATCATCATGCAGCAGTATATTTTTTTCAACCCTGTTTTCCCCACTCCACCCCTTTAAACCCGAACGAACGCATCTTTTTAGACGTTTTTTTATTATGTTTTTTTCAGAGTCCGCACACACACATAAAATACAATGTTGCATGATGTAACGCCACCGATATACGCAACATTCACACACACACGAACGAACGACACACCAGATAAACAGCGCAGTATACATTTTCATGTGGCTTGGCATTTATTTTGGCGTTACGTTTTTTACACGTTACGTTCGTTACCTACACATTAAATACATACCTATATGAAAAAAAGTATGAAAAAACAGTGTTATTATCAATTATCATGGCATTATAACATGTATTATAAAACATGCAATAATAACACTGTTCAAATGTGTTTTTTCAGAGAGAGAGAGAGAGAGAATTACAATTCGTTTCTGAGTGTAAAAAAAGAGAGAAACGTTTTATTATACATATAATCATCAAATATTCTCTCTTCTAAGCCGAGTTAGAAAAAGTTAGCTAACAAAGTGTGTATGAAAATGAAGAAAGTATGGTTGATGATGATGATACATTCTGGAATTACATTATGCAATGGAAAATGGAAGAAGAAGCAATTGCAGCGGTGGTGGTGATGTTGGTGCGGCGGTGTACAGTAATGCTAGTAGTTATATTGTTAGTTAAAATATGTATAGTCTATAAAACTAGTATTATAGCAGGGAGAAGTGGTATGCATGGTGCAATATAAAAAAAAGTAAGCTTGGTATAAAGAAGCATCTCTTTTTAGGATTTTCGGCATATGTTTGGAGGGCAATGACCCCTCCCGCACACACACACACACACGCTCTTTTTGAGAGAGAGAGAGAGAGAGGCACACGCTTATTCTTGTAATGCCTGCGATGTGGTTTGGCTTGGTTCCTCCAAAAAAACGAATACTATGATTTTTTTTGCTTTTCAAATCAATAGTCTTGCTCGCACATGAAAATCTTTGCCTTCTGTGCACTGGGTAAACTGTAGTGTACACATAAATTATAATAGATAAATACTGTATAGGGAGAAAAAAAAAGTTTGTATATGTGGCAGTAATTGTAACACTCAAATTTAATTTCTATTCCAGTTGCAATTGAAGAAAATTTAGGGATGTGGAGAGAATAAATGTATGCATATGTGTGGAGGAAGCCATATAGGTAGGTATTTAGTTTTTGTATAGGCTTTGCTAACTTGGCTCTTTGAGAAATTGGATTACATCATATTTTATGTAGCTCTCTTTGGAATGAGTCAGTAATTGGTTTGGAAAAAGAGTGAAAAGGTGCGTGTGAGCTGTGAGCTGTAGGTTGAGTGGGTATTTTCTTTTTCTAAGTGAACTGGAAATGAAAGAGAAAATATGGGAGTTCAATGAATAGATATAAAAGTATTCATATAAGAAAGAGAGTTTTAATATATTTGGTTGGATGATGATGATGATGATGATGCAATGTATAAAAAAATTGATACGGAACATGAATAAGGTTTTGCACAATAATGCATGTGAATATATTTGTGTGTAAATCATAATGAATGGGGAAAAAAGGATAGTAGAATGAGGTGGAAATTTATAGAGTTATTACGAAGATGAAGCGATTCATCGTAGTTATAATTTTAGTTTGTTTGTCTGTCCGTCCGTCCGTCTGTCTGTCTGTCCGTCTGTCTGTCTGTCCGTCCGTCTGTCTGTCCGTGTGCGCTCTATCTTTGAAACGCGTCAACCGATTCTCTTCAAACTTGGCACACAGACTCCTCAGGTCAAGGGGTCAATCGCTAGTGATT
>JAQFXM010008769.1:0-10306 GCA_034693345.1 Entomobrya multifasciata | reverse complement strand
CTTTATCGTTATACTTACTCGCATATTTAAAGGACGTCCGTAGCATCTTTTGTTTTTCGGTGAATTACATGCATGAAACAAGAAAATTGAGGCCTAAATAAGCAAATGCAATGTCCCTTGGAGTAAATTTTAATCAACAAGCTAATATAGAATTACATTCGAGTTTGTATATGGTTTGAATATGCCTGTTATAAAGGAAACCTATACAGAACTGGTGTAAGCTAGGTAACCAAGGATGTTACTAGATGTTAGTTTTACAGCAAATTGTTTTCAAAATCGCAATCTACGCTCAAAATTGTCCTAGAATCGACATTTCATTTTGTTCTATGCAACTCACACTAAAGTAGTGTTCCTTGTTAGACAAAAAATAAGGACGAGGAGGATCTACAAACTAAATCCATCAGACACGCTGCATAGCAATTTTTTAAGTTACAATTGAAGGAAAATTCAACGAGACTAAAATAAGACAGCCAAACCGGGATGATTCAAAGTTGAGAGTCTATTTTCTTCTGTTACTTCATCTCTTTCTATCAAAGAAAATAAATAAAAGTGTGCATCGTACCATCAATGAAATGAAGTTGGCAAAAAGAGAAAGACACGGAAAAGGTAACCAAAAAGGCATCAGCATTTTAATATAAGGGCTCATTCAAAATAGTAACCAAAAATACATCAGTTGTGTAGCATATCTAGACTTATTCTTAAGTTTAAAGCTGATTGTTGTGAGAGACTTTTATTATACGAGGAAAGCGGAAGGAAGAGGTTTACACTCTTACGCGCATACATGTGTGCAGAGAAGCATACTGAAAAAATGTGAGGTTTCTTTTCTAGGAAAGAAAAGGGTACCCTTATATAAGCCGAGAAAAGGCTAACACAATCACATACATACGTAAGTATATTACGATGGTATTCAAACCTTTGAAATATCCTTTTCTAGGAACAGTTCCTGTTCAGTTTGGGATAAACCACACTTTTATATTTTGCATAATATTATTTTTCTATTCCGTTTCTGTGTAACTCCGTATTGATAGGTGGTGCAAAAGAAATAAAGAGAAAGAAAAGAGCATCATTTTTAGAAAGAGAAGCAGCAGAACAGAATGAAAAAAGAAAATCCCTTGTCAATCTCTTTTCTTTAAAAGCGGGTGGCAGTACCTTTAATAAATTCGTTCCTTGAACTTGGTCGCCCGCCACCACCATTTTACCATCAACCAATCACAGAGTATAGTTGTGAGAAAAAGAAAGATAGAAAAATAGTTACTCTGACACTGAGTGAAACTGTAGAAAAACGTAGTTCAATGAAATGGAATGGTATATTATAAAAAGAAATTTCAACTAGTTTTTCATGAGAGCATGCATTTGTGAGTTTTGTATTGTGTGCGAATGTGATGTAAGATGTAAGGCTAAATGTAAAAAAAAGTTTGTTGCAGTTGCGGCAGCAGCATTTAATATTACCATTTCTTTTTTTCTTTTCTCGATTTTATCCTCGTTTTCTTTTGCCGCCATTATATTGACATTGAAGAAAATAAGAAAAGATAAGAGAAGCTTCGAAGTGATTGTTACATTAAAGATTACATTTTTTACACAAACGTGACGCTCTACATATCGCTGTGAATGTAGTTATCTGCATTGGTTTTATATACCTTTCACAGTTGCTTTTATACTTTGTCATGATGATCTAAAGTTCTATTCTATAACTTTTGCAATAGATTCAGCCTTTAACCAAGTGAAGAGAATTTTACCACAAGAAGACGCACAGGAAAAGGGCTAATGTGCTTTTGACAGACACCACTAGACAAACCAGGGAGTCAATTCCTAAGGAGGTGAGCACTGAACCTACCTATCTGCGTATGTAATATATACAAAACACTACATTCCATGCTGCACTTCTTGGTAGTTCCAAAAGTTCCAGTACACACGCAGCAGTAACAAGCTTGTAAGCTAGTGCACAGTATGTAAAGGGCGTTTACCCTTCGTGACAAGCGCCCATATATTTCCAGAAAATGTCACGGAAAGTGATAAAAATCACTTTTTGAACACCTCGTACAGTGTGAGCACGCATATGAAGTATATACTCACTTGGAATTTCCTTTTCAGATTTTTATTCAGCATTTTCGAAAATTGAATACCACATGGGTGGAATCAGACAGTGAGAAATGTAATCCGTCCAAAGCGGATTTATTAAGTATACATACGCACATGGTAAAAAAGTTAAAAATGAGTTTGTGAATTATAGAAGAGTAATGGAATTTTAAAACGGCTGATTTCAATTTCAATTAGCATCGGATAAAGAAAAAGCCACAAAAGGAAGCAAAAATGAAAGAAAAGTAATGATAACATCAGTTAGTGAATTTTATAGAAAAGGTCTTACCGTTTTGACAGAGGTGAAATTTGACGGAGGTGCTTGGAGGGCACGGAAGATTGGCGTGGAGGGACGTAGTCATAAATCTCATCTTTATCACGGAGACAACTTGATGGCTACAAACAAGAAAATTTCACGTTGAAATTAAAATGTCGCCACTTTCAATAATTCCTTTCACCTTTTTAGTTTACTAACCCTTTGCACGCTTACCTGATATATGCCAGGTGTGTAAGTCAGTCGTCCATCTCCACCTCCAAAACCTGAAACAGAGGTGATTGGTGGTGGAGGTTGATATTTATTAATTTGTTTATGATGATGATGTTTAGATGTGGAAGGACTATTGGTAATAATCACAGGTTCAAGGTACTGATGCCTCTGCTGCTGCTCCGTACCACCACCAACAGCGTGTTTTGATGGTGTTCCTCGATTATTTTGAGAATGGAGAGTATGGTGATGATGCAGCTCGTTATTGCTGGTGAAATTATTAAATTGACTAGTAGAAGTGAACATTCCGGCAGAGGATACATTATTTGGAGCGGGTAAGGTTGGTGGCGACGAAGAGTTGTTTGAATGATGATAAAAGCCCCCGACTAGATGCTGATCGCCATTTGATGAATACTGGTGATGGTGAAGGTTGTGAATAAGAAAATCGTTAGACGAAGAAGCACCCAGTAACGACGCGGAATTTTCATTATTACAAATGCTGGAGGGATTTACTGCAGTGGCAGCATTGCCTGAATTTAGGGGGTTTATTACATGACTGTGTGTGGGGAGTTGAAGCTTTCTCCGTTCCTCCACCCAGATTTCTCTCAGCTGATGAAGCACCTGCTGTTGAAATTCGAGAAGGGGAAGACCCTGTGTTGTCCAATTGACTGAGGTAGATGACCTAGAAGTGTTATTACCTACGATGCACACACAATATAATATTCTTCATGAAAAATAACGTCTTTAAAAATTTCTACTTAAAAATCTTCACTGGGGAAAGTTTGCATACCTATAGTGTTTGGTGCACCAACTGGCGAGGAAGGACCACCGCCTGATAGCTCATTTGCGTACTTGGCAGCCATTGCTCTTAAAGTCATCTCATCAGGGATCTGAAATTCACAAAGAAAAAACATATTTAAAAAACTAATTAAATACATAGATGTACCTTATTTCAAGTTTTAAAGGCTCAATAAACATTTTTTAAACACTCATTAGCTTTTCTCATTTAACTGTCTGTTATTTAGCTTCTGTTCATTTTCTCGCGTTCTTTCATTTTTTTGTAGACTTATTCATCATCATCAGTCAGACAAACAGACATAAGTGGTTTCCCTCTATATCATCAGTTCCTCTTCAAATATATTTGGTAAATAACATGAACTAGTAGAACAGCGAAATGGTCGATGTAATGAAAAAAGGAAGAGAGTTTTTTTGCTCCCTCATTATTTCTGTTTGCAATAAGCTTCTACATGGTTATTCTTTCAGAACCTGTATTTTCACATCACTCATTTCATTCTTTTTCTGTCTGTTGAGAAGAGTTTCTTTTGTATTCTGTGTTTTTTTTTTGCTTTTCATCATTGCCAGTGCAATGAAACATTTCAGAAACAACTTTCACCAAAATCAGTCGAGAAGTATCCATGTGCCACATGTTTGTTTCTACATTCCACTTCCTCAGAACTCAATCTTAACAGTGCAGACGTGTCAGACCAAAAGAGCAAATAAAATACTCTTCCCAAAACTGTACATCTTTCTTCCATCCGGGTACACTTTAGAAAAAACCTTTAAATGAACTTAACTAAGCTATCAAATATATACCTTTCACCACCACCACCTTTCTCATTTCGTTTTGTATCTGCCTATTATGCTGAATGAAACACAAGTAGTGAACTACTTACTCGTTTCTCTGTGAAAGAGTGAAAGAATGAGCAAGTGCCAAGCCAGGAGTCAAGTGATGCAAAATGAATGTGAAACGGAAAAAGAAAAAGGATGATGATGACGATGAGATGAGTAAATGAGGATGCTCCTACTGATGAGTTGGTAAGTGATGATAACTTTTCAAGTTGAAAACGGATACGTTGAAGGCAAAGTGAAATTGGATATTTGGGGGAAATGAAAACTCCACATTTATTTTGATACTCGTATTTTTTCCGTATTCACTACAAAAATATATTCTAAATTTTTGCAACTTATTGAGGAGATCTTCCCATGAATATAAAAACTAAAACTTGTTTTAGCTGTATAATGAGAAAAAAATATTTGGCCCAATTAGCATGTAACCTCAATACAACAAACATGACAAGGTGTATCATCAGGTTTTTTTTACAAAGTTGTTTTGTTCCTTCCTGGTGAAGTTTTCACGTTGCAATCATCGTTCATTATCGTGAAAGTATACTTTGTTCACGGTGAGGGTAAAGTAAATACTTTATACATGCGAATGGTAAATTACTAAAGTTTTGGAGTATTTTTATTATTTTGGTAACCATTTTCCTGATATAACACAAGAAAAAGCGATATGCATGAATAGACGCAAATTTGCTTGCAGATTTACATGATGTACGTATGTATATACAAACTTGTATAAATGCAAAGTACTTTTGGATTCCACTTTTCTCTCTTTGCTTTGAGTAAATACATAAAGGTAAAAAATTAGCTTCACATGAATGGTATGTATCTATATGTCAAATATAGTATATTTATTAGGACAACTGTAAAAGCAATAATCACCAAACGGAAGTTAGTTCACAACAAGCTCCTCTTCTAATAAACTAACTATTAACCTGACAAGTAGATCTTAGAGATCTTGCACATGGTTTGAAACAGGAAATTAACAAAATTGGGTGCTTCAAAAAGTTTGCCCAATAAATGAATTCCTGAAAAAAAGATTCCCTCTGCCGATAGTTAAGTACAGTTGTAATGACTTCCTATTTAACCTGAAACACACATGATGTTGTTCCCACCCAGTCAGTTTTAAATAGTTGACTTTTGTATCATGTATATGTTTCTCTCTAAAAAACCGGCTGAATATACATTTTGAATCGTTCGTTATCATTATATCCTCAGAAATATAATATACATGTATAACCTTGTTTATTGCTTAGGTAGAAAAGGAAGGATCCTTAAAACCTATTAATCTTTTTTCCTGTGAAAAAATAATGAATAACAAGAAAAGTTTTGGAAGTACTCCTCCTTTCAAGTTTTAGATCTACTCTTCGTCATGTACCAGTCAGGCGCTAAACATGTGTCAGTTGTGACTGTATGTGTTTCTAACTTTTTATTTACATTTTACTTAATAAAATGTTCGCCTTAACACCCCACACCACTACGACTAACAACAAATACCAACAAGAGAATGAAACTTGATTCTGATTTACACAGTTTTAGTCAAGTTTCCATTATATACCTATACTGTGGCATCTGAATAGCAAATTGCATCACATCATCTCATACACACAGCCACTCTTTTACCATAATCATCAGAACCGTCGTCATCATCATCAAGATCATAGTTAAAGCTGGCTCATATATTTACTTAAGTGGGTGTGAATTTCTCACGAAGCTCATTAAAGCTTCAAGCAAAAAAACTTGAGCTACGAGAAAATATATATGCATCATATATGTAAGATGAATGTACTGAACAATTTACACCGAAAATGTTTTCCAGCAGTAGCAAAAGAGCAAAAGGATTACACATTATCATATACTTATTATATGATACGTGAATACATACATTGCCTTTTCATAACAAAATACCAAGTTAACTTAAAACACGCCTTATTTTTTATTTATAAATAACATACATTATATCAGTGCAAATAACCTAAACCATTCCCTAGGCCTACAGAAAATTTCATACTTACGCACACGTGCATATATATGTACATATATTTACACCTACTACTGCACTTTCCTTCATTTCAACAAGATTACTTTCTTATTTCGTTTCACTCTTTAAAATAAATAGGCTTTTCCTTTCCAACATCATCCTGCAGCAAACTTATTTTGTGCGCTGCTCCGCTCACAGAAGAAGAGTCAGCGTTTCAGTTTGTGCTACTGCGGTGGTCGTCTCATAATAATTTACACTCTCTCTCCACTATACTTGCTCCTGTCTACGAAAACTACAACACACAAACTGCTGTGCAACAGAACAAACTCCTTTTCCTCCTCTACTCCAAAAAGTTGATGTGCATTATTGCTCTTGGCAAATTCACTGACTGCTTTTATACTTTGTTTGTGTTGTGTACTTATGTATAAGACTTTTGAGGATAGTAGCAAGTATGAGCAAGTATAAGTATGAGCAAAAGCTTGGTTTTGGTGTTCCGCTCCGCTGACTCATTCATTCATTTCCCTCTCTTTTCCCTTCTCTCTTTTAGTTATTTTATTATTAGTGAACGTGTTGTGGTGTGGCATGTTTTGCTGGCTGGGCTTATAACACACACTGCACTTTACTTATTAATCACGACACAGACTCAAGGAAAAAGGAGTGAAAAGCATCTATCTCATTTCATTTCTTTCAACCAAACAAGGCCAAAAAACTATAAGAGAGCCTTTGCCTCTTTTTCCCAATGCTCATTTTATGCTTTCCCTTTTCTTATGATGTCTTTATCCTCTTTTCTCCTATCTTCCAAACTACTTTGCTTGTTAAGAAGTACTTGCACACACGCATCACCATGTATCTTTGTCATACTTTCCATGATCGAAGCTATCACACTGACTGGAGAAACCCAAACAAACAAAGCACAAACAGACCAAAACAAGAAAGGAAGGAAAGGGACTAGAATTGTGTGTGATATGTCGGCAGATGAAAGGAAAAGTAGGTTTCACACATTCACCCTAAAACTTTCTTACTTTGTTACTGTTTTGCGTTACAATAAATGTGCTTGTTCTAGTTTTCTCTTAACATGTCCCTTGTATAGTCCCATTGTGATTACACCATCATCATTATTGCATGCCATGTGTGCTACGAGATAAAGCTGTAACACAAATGTGTTGCGTAATAATCATAATAAGAAATGGCAAAGTCTACTTGGCACACAATATCTTGCGTCTCTACTTATTATGCAATGTCAGCTGAATTTTCCTTCTGTTTCACTATCGCCACTGTCACAAAGAATAAAGTAATGAAGGTACTAACTTTTTCCAGAGTTTCGTCTACTTACAAGACTTACTTGCTTAACATATACAAGCACTTATACATAAGTAACTATGAGCTCCTTCCCTTCGAGAGAGAATCGATTGAAATCACAGCAAATTAATCAAAGAGAAAATGTTGGTTTGTGGGGCGAGCTTCGTTTGGGTTTGGCTTAATCCCACAGGTGCCACAAACGACAATCTCATCGACAGCTGCAGAGAAACTTTCTCTTACAGACAAGTCACTTGATAAACTTTATCTCTTTTGCGTTTTAAGGACAGATCAGCAAAGGGAAATAGAAATCCCAGTACTAAATACACAGAAAATCAATGAAAGGTTGAAACTTGTACTAGTCCTTTCCCACAGCCACCTCTACAGAAACCAGACATGATGACCGTACAATACACCACCAGTATAGAATAGTGAATAGTAATAATTTTAAAATTTTCTGAAATACGCCTTTTGCATGATAAGTTTTTGTTTGGAATGACTTATGCATCATTTTCCTGGTACATTTCCTAGAAGCCTTTCTACTTTCTAAACCAAAATCAGTAGTAATTTTAGATCTGATGACGGGTCCGATATGCACCGAATTGCCGACATTATGCTCAAAGCTTTCCTACAAAACTTTGAGTTCGTATATTCTGTTCTTCTTTTTATGGTATGCGTGCATCACATTATTACAATGCAGTGGTGCATAGTAACAGCATGGTGTATTCATTCACTAGCCCCTAGCCATCTTTATGATTGCAATGAATCAAACAGAGATTACTTTTTCATCATGTGAGATGGCAATAGTTTAGCCATTCTCTTTGACACAAACTGCCCCGTAAAACTTATCCTGATAACATCTTCTCCTTTCCTCTTTCTGTATACCACCCTTGCAATATAGGTAGTAAGGTTTAAATAATGATCATTGGGATAAATTTGTAATATATAAGTATTACACTAGTTGGTGGAAGATATTTTCTATTAATACGTTGTGAATATACCTAATTTTCATAGGAAATCCTACGCAATACTGAAATAAGTACGGAAACTCATGAAAACTCAATGAATGAAGTTGGAAATAGAGTATCGAGGAACAAACCAGCTTAAATGTTGAAGGGAGCCAAAAAACCAAGAGAGACGAATACGTTTTTGCGGTGAGTTGCATAGTGTGTAGCAGTAATTAATCGAGGTTCAGGGCTAAAACTGAGTACTGCAAGTACAAGAATATTATTAGCCACTAGTGTGAAGCTGCTGATCATGCAATGCTTATTTCCCCCGTTTTCTCAAGACTTTAACCAGGAAATTTGTAAATCTTCCATTGAAAATCCTCTGGAGTTTTGTAGCAGTTCTTGTAAGATTTTCTCTTAGTCAGACACTTAAAATGTAACATAGGTATAAATATAACAGGTTATTGTTCTATTCTTTCATTCATTTGTTGGCTCATCTAGCGTTTTATTTGCCAAGAGATCACTTCATTTAATAAGTTTCAGCTATAACTCGGCCCGAGTAATGGTGCCGGTAGGATGGATAAGGATAATGTTGATGGTGATGAGGATAAGGGTAGTGGAGGAACAAGGAAATGCATTGCAGCAAGCAACAGTAATGATAGTACTACCCTACTGGAAGCAGTAATCAAGAAAGAACAAGAAAGAGCCTGAAGACATGAAATGCAATAAAGTTGCCACATACATTAAAATACTCTGTAGTTTTACACCCATTCTGACAACCACAAGAGCTTTTTCTCACACATTCACTCCACTCAAACGCAGCAACTAACCGACCGACATAGAATGAAAAAATACCAAAGGCAAGCAAAAGTGTTGCGGTGGAAGAATGAATGAAGAAAAGAGAGAAAAAATGCTTCCGTTGTTGTTAGTCTACCAATTCCTCCACTATTTTACTTACACTCGCACTCATACTGCAAGCTTTACTCTGAATTATAAAAGCTTCGCTTTATCTTTTGTATCTGCTTCTACTATCCTAATGATAGCAGCCAGCAGTAAAGAATTGCAAAACCCCTTGTGGTAGTGTTGGTGCTGTCGAAAGTGCGAAACTTCTGTCTGAAGTGGTCTACTGTGCAATGCTGGAGGAGTTGAGAAGTAGACAAGAGTTGTTTTCGTACGGAAAGAAAGTAAAGTAGGTAATATGTGTAACTCTCTCCGAAGCTCTGTGTGAATGTATTTTTTCTGGTGGACGATGAACCACTTATCTTGAGCTTATATTGGACTTTTCGGATGCCAGAAATATACAACTGAAGGCCTTAGAATGATAATCTGTTACATTATGGTTGTCAAGTGCATTTTCAAAAAATAAATGCATTTTCAAAGCGCCTGCATGGACGTCGCTGAAAACCCCGGGAATATTCAAATATATTCATATACTTTCATCCACACGGTCATGTGTCTGTCCGACTAATTTAATTATGTTCAAGTCAAGTCATGCATGTTTGTTATCATTTTGCCAAACTAGGTTGCATTTAAAATTAACTGTTTTATGTCCACAAACTGTAATGATTTCAAATTAGCTTATTGTGAAGTTGACCCCGCCCCCTTCGAATTTTTCCCCAGCCCCCAGATATCCCAAGTTGACCTCCAGCCCCCAAAAGAACAAGTTAGCCCTAGCGAACAAAAGTCCGAATCCAACCCAACATAACCTCTTAAATCCAGCCTAACATAAAATCTTACCGAAGTCAAACTGTGAAACCTAACCTTATATAAAACTTAACCTAACACAACCTGTGAAACCTAACCCTACCTGACATGCGATGCTTAGCCTTATATAAAACTTAACCTAACACAACCTGTGAAACCTAACCCTACCTGACATGCGATGCTTAACCTTATATAAAA
>JAQFXM010008768.1:0-10308 GCA_034693345.1 Entomobrya multifasciata | reverse complement strand
CTAGGACATTTAAATTAGTGGAAAATTTATACTTTTAACAAAGAACAAAAGTAGTTCAGGTAGCAAGCACCTGAACATTCTGCCGGGCGTTGCAGCAATGCTGCGAAATAAGAAAACTCCATAACAGAATTAGAAAGGAAATGACAATCAAAAAACGGAAACAAATTCAAAATTAGAAGACCATCATTGTTCAGAAAATAAACTACGTTAACTGATAAAATTGTTGAAAGTGCTGGAACTGTTGGAAGTTGTAAACTGGAATGATGAACCATGGAGCTGAAACTGGAACTGGGTTGGCTGGAACTTGACGATGAGATGAAATTGGCAGTGGTTGGGAGATTGGTAGCAGGTCGTCTGGAACGGAAGTTGGAGGCTGGACTGGAACAAACTTAGACACACCAAAGGCATGGTTATGGTCAATAAAAGAATGATTGCATGTAACCTTACTAATTATCGGTTTGACGACCTCTCCTGCTACCAACCAACCAAGATGACTGTTGAAGGCTCTCGGGCATCCGGGTCCATCGTGGTCAGGTCCACTCAGCTTCTGGGGTAGGATAATGTCCCAAAAGACATCAGAGCCAAGTAGAAAGTCGATTGGAGCAGGGATGTTCCATTTAGGGTCAGCAAGTTGGAGAGTGGTAAGATGAGGCCAAAGGTCAGCTCTGTATGGCTCTGACGGAATGTCATTGGAGATCTTCTGGACAACCAAAGCTTTGACCTTGAACACCTGGGTAGACTCGAAATGGGGACGGATCTTAATCTCGATGATTCCTTTGGAGGCTTGGATTGGGGTGTTCTGTAACCCGACAATTGGGACGTTGTACTGCTTCATCTGGCTTTGGAGTCCTAGTCTCCTGACTAAAGAATGAGTGATGAAGGAGTTAGTGGAGCCGCTATCCAGGAAGCATCGAGCAAGACTGTTCAGATTGTTGGGGTTGGCTATCTTCACAAGGGCAGTTGGAAGGAGCGCTTTGGGCAGTTCCATAGTTTCGGGGTGAAGCTGTTCAATATGGAAGGTTGATGTTTGTTGCTGAGATTGTGCTGACGTGCTTGGTTGCACTGGAGGAGTTTTTTGAGTTTCTTGGTGTAGTAATGAATGGTGACGTTTGTGGCAGTACCTACAGTTGTACTTGGTGAGACATTGGTCGGCTTGATGTCGACCGGAAAAGCAGTTCTTACAGCGGTTGCTGTCGTTGATGAACTGGAGGCGTTCTGAAGCTGACCACTGGTTGAACTTAGGGCATTTGAAGAGTGGATGCTCATTGTCACAGGAAAGTGGGCAAACAAAGCTTGTTTGGACATGGTGAGTAGATGGCTTGTGTTGAAATGGCTTGGGTTGTTGCTGCTGATGAGAAGTAGGTTGAGGGGGGCGATGAGAAGAAGTTGCACCTGCTGCAAGGGATCTGGCTCGCTGTTCCAAGAAGTCAAACATTTCTTTGAGTTTGGGAATTGCAGTACCTCTGACGTACTGTTCCCACAGCTCTCTTGAAGGGGCATCCAGCTTCTGGAACAGGATGAATACGATGATGGCATCCCATTTGTCAACAGGAACGATGAGGACCTCGAGTGATCTGATGCACTCTTTGGTGACATCCACAAGATTACGAATGGATACTGGAGAACTGCTGGAGTTGGGTTGATGGAGAAGGCGCTTGAGAATGACAAATAGAAGTTCTCTGTCGTTGTGGTAGCGATCGGTGAGGGCAGTCCAAGCGATGTCAAAGTTGGCGTCGCATATGACAAGGGACCTCACGTGGCGTGCTGCTTCCCCGGATAGACAGGACTTCAGGTAAGTCAACTTCTGACTTTTGGGGATGGTAGTGCTGTTTCCTATTGCATTCTCGAACGTGTCACGAAATGATACCCACTCCTGGATATCACCAGAGAAGTTTGGAAGGTCAATTTTGGGCAATCTGACTGCGGTAGGTTGACTGGTACAGGCTGCTGGAGGAGGAGTTGCGGGTGTAGCTGGAGGAGGAAATGCCATTTTAATTCCTCGGAGGGATGAGAAGGCTCTCAAGGCACGAACAAGAAGTTGGCTGTGTTCTTCACGAATTGGAACCATGTCGGTTCCGGATGGAGCATGTTGCTCAAGGTCGTCATGATTTGACTGGAGGTTACTTCTGAGGGTCTCGTTCATCTGCAGAAGCTGTTCAGTTGTCACCTCGTCAAGTGCAGCTCCTGCATGATGGGCGGTTAACTGGTTTTCTATGAATTGAAGTTTGGCTGCCTGGCTCCTTTGGATGCTTCAGCTTTTGCAAAGTTGGCTGCAGTCATCTTGGACCCTTAACACCCGGTGCACTCACAACACAAACACAAATAGCTGACTACGTCTGTTAGACCGGTGGTAAAGCTACCAAAGATTACACCCAGTTCTCCGGGCCAGGGACGCCAGACTAACGTAACTTTCTTAGGGTCACGCCAATCCGGAGTGTGACCTTTTGAAAAGGGGCGATCCAATCCGGTTCGAAGGACCAAAATGAAGGGACGAGCATCGCTTTATCAGACTAATTATGCTCATGAAATGAATGTCCGTTGTGCAAGGGTTTTGGCGATTGATTGAAGATGAATTGAATGAGTTAGGATGGCAACAATTGAGACTCAAGAGGTGCATGAAAAAGATGACTTAAATTCTCGTGACTTGTGAGATAATGAATAGTGACTTAAGAAATAAAATGCCAAGAGCAAAAGGCAAATTGTTAATGTTTAAAATATAACTACGTAAAAGGCAGTGTCAATTATTATTGGGTAATTGGCAAAAGAAATGTTACAGAATTGTTGAGCAGTTTGTGCATCTGTCAACGTGGATAAATAGAAATACAGAAATGGTGCGCTATGACTGCTGAACTGGGCAGCATAACGACCTGACAAGTAATGGGCATGAAAATGGTAAAAACATCGAAGTATATATAGACTTGAAAATATCTTGAATATTACCTGAACAGAATTATTACGTTAACATGGTTTAGGTATTTTTTACATACACGTGGAGATTACAAAGGTTTTTAGGTCAATATCATAACAAACAATAGAAAGGTTCCTGCATACTAATTAATGTAAGGATTTGAGGAAAAAGGATCCCTCTTGGGAATGCTAACAAAGGGCACAACAACAAGTAGTAACAAGGAGCGTTACATAGAAAAGGACTGAGCACACAAGTGCTACTAACAGGTACAACAAATTAATTGTGGGTGACATGTGTGTGATATAGGAGATATACATAGGTAATTGTGGGTGACATGGGTGTGACATAAGAGGTATACATAGAGAATTGTGGTTGACATGTATGTGACATGCACTGAACAAAGAGGTAAAATGTGTGAGACATGTGGGTGACATGCTGCTAACTGACTTTAAAATACAAAGGTTATTCTGGATAATAGAACTAGAAAAGGAGCGCTTTTAACATACTAGAATTTCTGGTAACTAGGACATTTAAATTAGTGGAAAATTTATACTTTTAACAAAGAACAAAAGTAGTTCAGGTAGCAAGCACCTGAACACTCAGAGAACTGAAATGAAGAACCAAAAAAGGACACACGTGAATATTCTACTTGTTTATAATTTTACGTACTTTTTTCACGTATACTATATTTTATTCTTTACAAAATATGCTTAAACTTAAGTATTCTAGCAATACAAAAAATGATAAAGGAGTATAATCTATCTTACATTGTCAATTATCTTATCTTCTACTCTAAGCAATTCTAAAAATTTCCTATCTATCATGCGAAGAATACTTATATCACTTGCAGCAGCTGAGATCCCACAATAATTTGAGGACAACAGACAGGAACATTAGCCTGCCTCTTTGAGACAAGTGAAAGCACTACCAACGTTTGGATGACTTGCCACACACACATACATATTATACATCTCTCTTTTCTCCTCTCATGACACATTGCGCTGTTGAGCTCAAATCAACTACATTTACATTCATCTTAGCTCACACACACAGCATACGTAGTACAAACACTTACTCTATATTCCTTTTTCTCCAAAACCTATCCTTACGCAAATACTTGTTTTCTCAGCAATTCTCTGTGGATGTTACCTAAATATGTCTATTTTAGTTGGAAAACAGCAAGTAAAAAAGATCACCACAATTTCCATCCTCTCTTAATGTATTTCTTCATGTGCAGTAGTTTAATATTTACGTACCTTTATAACATGTAAAATATAATTCCTTCTGGATACCCATTCAACCGTGGAATGTCGCCCCTTGTGCACACTTATAAATCACTATTACTCTTGGCAAAGCTGGCAGCAGGAGCGGAGGAAAAAGGGGAAAAGCTCACTTTTACTTCTCCTTCTTTAAAAACACAAACTTAAGCAAGCTTTTTTGGTATAAGTGTACATTACATATATGTGCCTAGTTATCTATAGGCATTTGCTTTTCTAGAAATAGCTTGAATTTTTAATCCAACCCTTTATACAAAATCCTGTAATAAGCTATATATTCCTCCAAACTAAATAAATTCTCAGTTGATGAAAAAAGCCAACCAAACTCAACCTTTTGTGTTTTTTTCTCTGGCAATAGGAGGTCACAATAGAATAGCTTAAATAAAAGTAAAGGCGTTTCCATACTATCTACCAAGTACACAATTGTACTTAACTGTTTATTTATCGCTATACTTGCGTCCTTACTCACTTACTCAAGGAAGAAAGTACAAAAAACCTAAAAATAGTTTTGTGCAGTAAGAAAGCAAGAAACATGCGACAAGACGCCGTTTTTACTTTGCGAAGAATTGACTCTGAGATGGTCTCTGGTATTCCTGTGGTTCGTCATCAATCAAACCATTCTTATGCGTCTTTTTTGTTGAAAAAGTAAAGTGTGCTGTACGCTTCTTTGTAAAGAAAACAGACCAAAAACCAAGTAGACTTTTTCTCTCCATTCAATGTTAATCGTGAACTTTTGCAGTTTGCAGAAAAAAGTAGGGGACACAACAAAGAATACAAAGTACAAGGCACAGCGAAACCAAACCACATGCAGTAAATCTATATAGAGAAAATATAAGTTTATGTACATGGAATCTACGGAAATTTTTCACTTTTTTACCAGTTTACACATAACACAAGCACACAACTCTTGTAACCTACATGCTCATGCCACACATTTAATGGGAGAAAGTGAAAGAATGATTTTTTACCAAGATCAACTTATTTGTATATAAACAATATACATGCACTAAAGTAAGTATTTTATACATTTACTTTTAACTTTATAAGGTAAAATGATGCATTTGCCTATCCTTCTGCTGCCAGACTACCTTTTCTAGTCAACCTGTCTTCCAGCAGTAAATTCACAAGATGCTGCTTACTGATGATGACGATGGTGATACGCCACCACACACGGTGAGGTGATGTTCATTGAATCGTTAGAGTTGCTGGCTGCATGGTACTGGCATCTTAACATAAGAAAAAAACGAGAGGAAGACGACACACTGCAAAGTTTATATAGTTTCTTATAAAAAATAGAAGGTCGACGCGATGTTCAGAGTTGATTGGTTGAGTATATCGAAGAGAAAGCTGGAGAGAAGACGGAGAAGTCCTATTACCAACATCACCAGGGAGTCTCTTATTCTTCAAGAAGAAAAATGACCTTTTCACGTTTGGCTCCATCCAATCCAAAAATTGAGGTGGTGGTGGCGATGGTAAGGTTAGGTTTACATTTCAGTCTTTTATATAAACTTGCAGTGCCTACATAAGTATATAATGCAATTTTTAAGAGAAATGGGAAAGCATGATGGCTAAGTACCTAAAGTGAATTTGAAGTAGTTTTGAGCATGGAAAGGCGACATGCCGTATAACATACATGTTATAGTACTTACTTACTCTGGTGCCCTGGCGTGGCGTGACTATATAGAAATGAATAGATAGAATAATCTGATTTAAAACAGTGAATCCATATCCATCTATTTATCCATTCAAAATGTTGGCAGATGTACATAACGCTCGTTTACATAAAATATATGTTTTTATAATAAAAATATGAAATACAGAGTAACTTGTTTAGCTTGTTCAATGCACATATTATGGAGCTTTCAAAGGAAGTTAAATAAATACGTATAAAGTGCAGCAGCCTCAGTAGCAGTTGAACAGTTTAATTTTGTCAAATATATGGCATTGGACATCCAAAACTCACCGTAAAATGGCTTACAAAAAATAAGATGATAGCACAAGCTTGAATTCAAAGTCAAACACGACAAGGATTGCTTTAAATAACAGAAAGAAATTGTCTTCATGTTGCTTCTGCTAAGGGTTGTTAAATTATGATCAATGTTGTCCATTAAAGCCCATGCGATTCTTTTTGTAGTTATAATAAAATCATAGTTCAGGGCCAAGCAAAAAGTTATAAATGGCTGGAATTTAAAAGTACATTCATGGTTTTATAACTGATATTACATTCAAGTTTTTATAAATGTTCTCATTATGTACTAATAGCTTGGTACTTTGTTGAATCAAAATCATAACATTACAACTCATCTATTAGCATTGTTGTTTTTACCATAGGCTGCGGTTCATACTTTCTGTAACATATACATACATCTGTTTACAATACTTCAAGACGGGCTAGGAACACATGTATGCCATAAGCTATTTAATTTGATCATCTAATCCGATCTTGCTTTTAAGTTTAAGTACGGCAATGTATATTTTAAATATACATTGCCTACGTATCTGGAGAACGAAAATGTTCAAACTTAAGATCAAAATGTTCCATATCTTAAAATTGCATAGAATAAGAATGTATAAGCAAATTTAAAATTACATAAAATAACTTCATAATAATGTCTCTCAAAAGTATGTATTATGTTAATTTACAGTTTAAATTTGCCTTTGTTTCATTGCTTCAAGCACTTTGACAAAGTTTTATTTACGTTTTTTTAAATTTCACACGTGACTTGCATTATGTTTTAACTTGCATATTGTGAAAAACCATTACGCATCGCATTCTCCCTTTGTTGTACCTCAATACATGTACCTTTCTCTCTTCGTTTCTGTCCAGATAGCCACAGATACAGTACACTGCAATGGTGACCAACCACTCAGAATCTTATCTCACATTCGTTTGTCTTTAGTTAACTTAGCTTTAGATTTTCTATAGCTTTTCCATAATATAATAATACCTTTCATGAAATTCTAATGGTTTATGTATGCGATGCGACGTTACACGAACACAACCACACATACCATTAAGTTCACAGTCTCTAACAAGCTTTTACATATCTTCGTACGATATAGCACAGAGAAAGCCACGAGAAGACAAAAGAAAAAGGGTGTGAAGTGATTTTATGACCGTGGAATTGCTCTAGCAAAACTTCCTAGACATTCTAGTCAAGACCTCGTTCTCAAAGCTTTTACTCTTTTTTATTTTTTCTTGGACATTTTTTATGGAATACACTAGTCCATGCGGTCGTCTTCGTTCTTTTTCCCAGTAATAGCCTCAAGGTTGCTATTATTTCACTTTGGGAGAGAATTTTTCTTTTTTTTAACCATCTCGCTCGCACAATATCATCTTGCTTCCCCTTCGCCAATGCATGGAGTATCCAACCAGATCTTCAACTTGCTAATAAAAAGTAAATGAGCTTACTCTTCTTTCCTATTAGTTTTTTTCAGTCTGTGCTCCAAGTTAAAATAGTCTATAAGTCAATTCACACAAAAATAATATAAAGTCTATAAGTATTGGACTAATAATGATAACTAGTATCTTTGTGTCAGCAAGTTAGCTAAAAATTACATACAACAAATATGTATAACAGTTTGATTTAAGTTTTTCATTATAATAATCATGACAATTTAAAATCTGATCTAAAGCTCAGTCACTCAAATTTCCTAACCATCAAAGCCTTAAACTATCGATGGGAATAAAACGGAACCCTTTTCAAGGCAGTTTATGCATGTACAATATGTATAGTGTTTAAAATGACATTCCTTTTGTTTCAAAAGGGTGATGACCTAAAATCCAACCTTTCCCAGAAAAAATACCATTTGACATGTGTCATTTTCATGTGAGTTATGAGATGTGTATATTATATACATAAGTACATCCATACTTACTTACTTTAATATGCTCAATCAACGTTTATTATCTTTAACATCAGCAAGGCTTTCACAGCTCTTAATGGCACCTATATTTATAAACTACAATTTTTTTACGTGCCAGTGCCATTGTCGTTTCTAAAATAAAAGAGCTCACCAAAGCACATAAACCAACCACAAACCCTCAAACCCACTTTTCTTCTCAAACTGATGATCTGATCTGGCGAATGATAAAATATTCACATTTTTGCAGTCCCAACTCTTGCATGCTTGCTGATCTTGCTTCTTTTTTCCCACAAACTTTTGTTGGCTTGTGCAAAGTAAATGTTTAATGTCTGCGTAGTACAAGATAAAAAAAGATTACTGTTCTATCTAATGTATTGCATGTAGTTAGTCACACTTTTTCTCCAATGGAAAAAATGTTTTTTTTTGGAGAATGTGTGAAATGTGAATGAACCATTTCTATACTTATTCAAGCACCAAGAAGAACCCACTTATTTTAACATGGCTATTTTACTAACTTACATTAGAAAACCACAATATCTACAACCCTCTACCCCTCGCCCGCACCCACACCCACATTATAACTTAGCTTGTCGCTTTGGAAGAAGTATTCCTTATTCCTAAAAATTCAAGACGTTGTGCTATATTTTCTTTTTACCACCACTTCTTCTTTTCCAAGTTACTGCTAAGCTGGTGAGATGCTATCATGTAAAATTCTTGTGACACTTTTAATGGCTTGTGTAACCATCATTTCCCTCCTTTTTCAGATTCGCAAGAAGGATAATAATGCTCAACGAGCAATACATGCACTTATATAGCGTATGAAACTTCTACTTTCCCATATTTACTTTCTCCAGCATTCCCTCTTGAGAAGAAAAAGAAAAAAATATATTGTAACTTTAACATTTTGGTCATGTAGTCCAGCAGCAACGGCGGCGGCACCACAGTCATATCATAATGTTCACACTCACCAAAGCAAAACGGCACACACACTTTTTTCGTCTTGATATATAGGTAAGTTGAGTATAATAATGAACATACATGCATAGAAAGCCAGAAGATGACGATGATCAGGAAGATCATCATCATGAGCAGCATTGGAACTATTACGCTGCTCACATTATTATGGCATTGTATTCTTATGTAACGAAACTGGTCGTGGGTGGTTGGTGGCGTGTGTGAGCAAGATCATAAAAATGGTCTGGATATCTTTTAGATACACACCACGCTCCACACACAGTCATATACATGACACATTATACTTCCTATCACATATGATCCTGTTTGTTAAAGCTATCTGGATAGTATAATATGAGTAAGTAGGTATAGGTAGTTTTATTATTATGGAAAAATTCAGTGCACATTTTTATGAACTTTCTTTTCTACCAACTTCAAGCCCACCACGCATACACATACACGCCAAGCAATTGTTATGCCATGCCATACATTTTGCTTCAGGCATCGTCCACTTTAATGTGTGTACATGTACGATGACGATGATCATGATCGTGTTTGCGGTGTGGTGTACGATGATATGATATGAAAAGAAGAGAAAGAGAGTGGGAGCAATGATCTTCATCTTCTTTACACTTTCTACGGCTTCAGCTCAACTTAAGACGATATCGATAAAGATAAGTAAAATATATTATCTATTAAGCATAATATTCTGTGTTCAGATGGAAAAGACCACGTTTCAAGTGGACGACTTAAAAAAGGAAGAACTAAGAAGAGATGTCTGTCTGGTCACATGCCGCACATGGACATAACTTGAATTTGTGGCAAAAGTACAATGTTCCGTCTGAAATATCTTTCGATGTGTTCTGATGACACATCTCTTTTCTTTCTGAGCTCATAGTTTACATGACATTTTCTCTGTGTATAGATATTTTACTTCCTTTCTCTCCTCAGTATCAAGATCAAATGAACTAGAACAACACAGACAGAAAAGTTACTTTTAACATTCAACTTCCAAAAAAACCATCGTTATCATTTTGATGGGCATCATGTTCCTCCTCCACAACCATCACTATCAAGACAAGACATGACCAAGAGGCAACTTTCTTCTTTTTACGGATTAATAAGCTACACAACGACTTATAGTAAAAGTAACCAACTCTAACTTATTGAATGAATACACATAGGTTTTGGGTTTTCTTGCTTAGCTGAGCTTTGATTTTTTACTTTAAGGATGTGCATAAGCAAGCAAGCAGAAAGCACATAATATTTAACTATTTTGCTAATTTCTCAAAAACTATCCGA
>JAQFXM010008767.1:0-10308 GCA_034693345.1 Entomobrya multifasciata | reverse complement strand
TTCGAATTATAGCGTACATAACATTAGATATAAATACAGAACAGAGTAATTAAATTTACTTAAATATTTGTTCTATGCTAAAAAAGATTTAGAATATGTAATGAAAATTAATTTGACTTAGACTTAGAATTTGACAAAAAATAGAAAAATTTGTTTTCGACCAAAATGTGTTTTATTCGATTACTTTTTTTGACCAAAATGACTTTCGACCAGATACGTCTTCGACCACTTTTTTTAGACAAAGTCCCCGTGCACCGGATAAGCTTGTCATTCCCTTTTTGAATTTCACCTGAACTTTAATTTAATACATTTTTGCTATTTGTAATTACGAACAGAAGTTCAAAATACGACACTTTTTATTCCATTAAAATATTGAAAAAGTAATTTTTGAATTTTAACACTTTAAGTTTAATGATGTAAGTATTAAAAAATTGTATGGCTTAGAGGGACCACATTTATCGATTTTGAGTATCTTCTGTTGCGTAGACTGGTTTTCATTCATAGTCTTCTCGAAAACTTGCACGAAGAAGCAAATCTGCAAGGTGAGCTATTATAGAAACAGCATTTTCGTACAATAAGGGCAAATTCGAACTGTCAAGTTCAAACTGTTTGATGTATTCATGCCCTTACTTTGAGGTTTGCTAAAAAAGATTTGAACAAAGAGAAATTTCAAGTGAAAACGCAATACTAAGCAAATGTCAAGTATGTGCAGGTGTTCTGACAGAATGTCTGTTCAATTTAAATTAAAATCTTATGCGTCTGCTTCCCGACTGCAGAGGAAGTATAAATAAGCGCTATTCGAATATTATACCGAGTTATTAATAAATAGCTGGACGCTGGAGTAGAAAAGTAGCCTTTGATCCTTAATTGTTGAATCGAATCGAAACTGAAAAAGTACAAAGCACATGACTGTTTTTGACCCCACTGCTTTAGACGGGTAGATATTTCAACAATGGTTTAATAGTATCGCATGGTTTGTTAGATACCATCTACCAAGTTGCTTACTACTGAAAAATTTCCTGTTTAAAAATAATGCAACGCATTTTGATCAACGCAACTTGCAAACCCGATGAAAGCAGGCCGTAATGTTTCTTTAAAATAAACTTACTCCAAAAATTCATCTGTAAATACAAGATAAATATAATATGTATCAGAAAGTCTTCTTGACAAAGAAAACACCTATCGACCTAGTGCAAAATCAACATTGAACTGATATGGCCACTTAAAATAAATAGGTTTTCACAAAAGGTAAAAATTGAGAATGTACCCTATTTAACCAACTTACATATGTATAAGGCCACAAAGTTTAACATTTTGATGAATTTATCGATATAAAACTCTTTTAAGTTTACAAATTCATTATTTTAACATCTTCAAGGATACTATGCCACTAAAATAATTTTCAACAAATCAACCTATCCTTTGTACCCATATTTTCTTCGCATGTTCAGATATTTGAAGTGTTACACCCACATACAAGGTCTAACTTTCAAATTTCTTTTGAACACATAAAAGAATAATTTGCTCCTTTGATCATTGGTACATCGTTTGCTAAAGCATTCTGTCCATACAGGTATCTCTAAAATTTCTATGATAAAATACCAGATAGATATTTCAGCAGAATGGTTTGTATGCCCCCACCATTCACCGCCATGTACACAATCAAATACACCAAATGCGTGCCCGTCAAATGAGCACTAGTTTTAGCTGTTCCTGTTTAATCAGAAACTTCGTCTTTCTCTCTTTTTCGCTTTCACCAGATAGCACTACAAGTAATAAATGGGAAAAGGGGCGAAGCATAGCAGGGAATATGTTAAGAGTTTAATATCGTTACACGATACCCTGCGTGGATTCCACTCAGTTCCAGGTTGGGGTTGAAGCAGGCAGGATATTCAACAAAACGCTGGAGAAATTGTGCTTCAGAAAAAATGCGATTCTGGAAATCGCTAGTTGTCTAGGAAATTCAAACTTATTCGTTCAACAAAAAGACTTTTTCTGCATTTTATTTTAAAGTGGTGAATTCATTATTCAAGAATATTGTAACCCATGACTTACATACCATGTATCTTTTCCACCAATAGTTTGTAAACTAATCAAAATTCATCTTTTTCATCTGAGTACGGCCAACCTAAAGAAAGCTTTATAAATCCGCCATAATGGGGTTGTCTCCACCGTCAAGCAGCAAAACGCGGAGAGCAACAAAATCAGAAAATTCAATGGAATCAGGGCTAAATTGTGCCGAGAATAACTCTGATATTAGTGTAGCTGCTGCCCAGATAATTTCAACTCGTCACTCCGCACTCAACTTTTATTTAGACTTCTTCATTACGCAAAAAGCTCAACGGGAGCAACAAGAAGCAAACAATTTTAAAGTGTTTATCTTGTTGGAAGCATTTCTCAATTTGTGCTACTGCCTCTTACTAATTCCATTCAGGATTGCTCCGGATTCGAAAGGACTTTACCAAGTAAAGACCAATGTGACATAAAAGGTGATTTAAAAAATAATACAATTTTCGAAAAGGCATGAACTTATTAAGCAGTTTTTTTGCATATTCGTATTTGTGTAGTAGTTTATTTGCCAATCACTCTAAATCATATGGCAGATATCATAGAACCAGAGTTTTTTGCAATATGGACAACTGTCTGTATTATTATTTTCAACATTCTAAAGCGAACTAAATATAAGTGCGAAACAAATAAGTTCCTTATAGATAGGTTCTACAATAACAATTAAGATGAGAAAACAAATCAAAACTAATATGCCGTTTTATCAATTACAATTATATATTATCTGTTCCCTTGAAATATACTTTAAAACTGCTTATACCACAGGGCCTTGGCGAGATATTTATTTTAGTTTGAGACAGGTATATGACAAATTCATAATACAAATCATTCTTGACATCAAAATCATCCAAAAACTGAGAATTAACAAGTATAAAGCGTTGGTAATCTTTAAACCCTCCCATTTAATTAACCAGAGTTTTTCAACTGTTTTCAAAATACTTCTGTAGTTAAATGGACCACAAAATTTACAGTTAAAATCTACGTTGTTATGTACGCATAAAAGTAGTGTATATAGGGCTGCCCGTATGAGAAAAACAGTGACAATGACATTGTTTTTGTTGCTTGTGTACGAAAATTGGATTTTATGTGGCTTGTATGTACCGAGAAAATCCAATATAACCCTAAAACCTTTCTGGAAGTTTTCAATGAAAGTGGTTTAAACAAATCAAATTTGCCAATGACCTAAATTTGCACCTTTCCCCTATATTAAAATCATTTATATGCATGCAATGACGGTCATGAGTAAATAGGCTTTGTTCTGTATACATTTTTCAGATATTCAGCACTTTACTTGTGAGCATCATCACTCTCTTTTCTCTACTCGACTTGAGGCACTATGCGAAGGAATACAATCTTCATGAGAGACCTGATCAAACATTTCAATATGCCACAATTTTTATCGTTCACTGGATTCCTATCTGCTGGATGTGTGTATTTTGGTTACGACAAGACCGATTCCCCCAACTTTTAGATGTTTGCCAAACCAGATTTATTGAAATTCCTGAAAGCCAATGCGACAGAAGTAGGGATTATTCTGCACCATACTTTCGGATACTTAAATGGGCTTGTCTGCTCAAACTTATGATTTGCCTTATGGAGATCAAGAATGTACTTTTAATTTACAACGAAGTTCTAAGCGAGGGTTCCCTGGGCAAATATTTGGACTCCCAAGGCAAAAGGCTTATTTACGATATATGGCTAGAAAACAATACAATTATTATGGAAAATCCTGAAATATTTTCTACAATCACCCATGTGGCTACTGTGCTCCGCTTCATTTTAGAATTTGTCATTTACATGTTTGATCAGTGGTGTTTCACAGCTGCCGCAATGGTATTCATAACTTGTCAACACTTTCTCGAGGACTTTCAAAAAGTTGCAAGTATTCAGTGGAAGGAAGATGCTTCATCCGGTCAAATGATGGAACACAAACTAAAGAAAATTTTTACAAGCTACCTTGAAATGATGACAATATTGAACGGATGTAATAAAATCTATGGAATTTGCATCGTCATGTTTTTCATGTACCTCTATCCACTTTTCATCTGGAGTGTGTTTGAATCAGGTCACAATACTTCACTTATTGACAACATCATCAAAGTTCATGACCTGAGTATGTTATGTCTTGTAACTATTATTGCAGCTGAGGCGAGCAGCAAGGTGAGATATGAAGCTGAAAGATAGATACATGCGTCATGGGGAAACTTGAGACGAGACAAGCTAAAATATTGTGCTATTAATGTTGCGCAGGTGGAACCATTTAAACATTGGCTGTTTGAAACTGCCGTGTCTAATATAACTTGTGGCAGTATAATTGATGGGAGTTATGATGCTCTCCTAAGGCTAACAACTATGCACAGGGAAGTCAGCTCGGAAGCTGTGGGTCTCAAAGGCTATAAATTCTTTACGGTCACCTACCGCTTTGTTGCAACGGTAAAAATAAACATTTTAATGTAAAAACAATTCATTGGTGTTAATTTAAGTTATACTTGCACAATGTAATTCAAAAATTTCTATTAAACAGATAATTGGAGTTGTCATTACGTACGCTATTGTGATGTTCCAATTCGTAATGGATCCAAGAAAGGCTCAGGTGATGAATTCCAGTCGTACCTCTAGTACCACAATTGTTTATGAATGTATCGGTGTAATAGATACTGATAGTAATTCATCATGCATTTGTTCATGCTCGTGCTAGCTTCAAAATAGTACATTCGGGAATAAGTTTAATTCACGTGCTCGAACACTGTTATGCATGCATGTAAGTTACATACTTGAGAGAAAATATATTATATCCAACCAAATTATACAGTGGTGTGTACTTGAATGAATGTATTATGAAAATTTGATTACGTATATTATTGGTTCATTTAATTTTATGGAAGGTGATATCTACGTAAAAGTGATTTGTGTTGAAAGCTTTCCTACGAATCAAATTACGAAAGTCGTTGTTTGCAGTCATTGATTTCAACGTTTGAGCAATAAGTTTACTTAAACAATGCCAAATCATTAGTTTATTTAAAATGCAAATACCACAAAATTTCTTGGAAAATTACAAATATCGTTAGGTTTATAGTACTTTGGGTGTCTATGTCAAACACGATTTTACAAAGTTCGATTTACTTTCATTTACAATTCATGTGCTGACATGGGAATGGATAGAAGCATTGTACTCTCGTCCTTCTACAGATAATACCAAAAGTGTGTACTTTTTAGGCCAAAGTTTGACAACATTTGTCAAGTTCGTCCCAGACTAATGTTCAAACTCGTTTTTTTGGTACTTTATGAGTAACTAAAATGGTAAAAAAATGGCATCAAGTTTGAAATCCTCTGTAGCTTTCGTCTTAAAAGAAGAAAAGTCATTGTGTTGGTACTAAAGAAACTTTCAAAATGCAAAGTATAAATAGTAGTAGTATGAGATAGTTGATTCTCAATGTCACAAAGATTGTTTTTCCTTTGTATTGTTACATGGAAGAAGCATAGATGTATTCTGCTGAAAAAAACAGTATATGATATAAGGAGAGCATTTATTAAGGAGCAACATTATTTGGGTTCGAACGGTTGTATGCGCCACGTGATAAGTACGATTAGTTTGTATTGCATAAAAAGACAAAAACTTGCAATTTAAACTTTTTAAACTTTAACAAAATATGCACTTCTACTAAAAACATATTGTGCCTTCAAAAACGCAGAATTTGGCTTGCACAGATAATTAAAACTTAAATAACTTATTTCGTAGACCAATTGCTACATTTTGCATATGCTGGGGCCTCGCTTTTGACTAAATTGTATGAGTTTAAAGATCTCTACCAAAAAGCTACTTGTACGACTTCAGCAGCAAATGTTTTGCAATTTTCGTTCCTCTTACGGACCGAACGATATAGAAAATGATTAAAGAGGCTTCATTTGATAATTTGAAACACTGAAAGCAACTTATTTTAAACTTTTCAAAAATTTACCTGTCGAAATCGAACGATTTTGGTCGAAAAAATGTACAAAAATCGCCATAACTTTTATATTTCTCAACGAATGTTTTTGACGTTGACATGGTTAGATAGAGCATAAAATTCCACACAATGGGTATTTTTTACTTTTTTGAAAAAATTTTGGGTCTGGGCTACATAAATATTCAAACTTCAAAATTTTCGTTTTTTATTTTTCAAAAAAAATTCTCTCGATGAAAAATGCATTTTTTCTGTTTGAGAGTAGACCTAAGTACTCTGCATCTACCTGCCAAATTTCAAGCATTTAGCTTTACGCGTTCAAAAAATAATAATTTTTCAAAAAGGTGGCTTTTTGGACGGTGTCCGGGGCCTGCCACCGGCACCGTGGAAGTGTGGGGGCTGAAAGTTTGTGATTCTTACTCTCTCATGATACCCCATCTAAAAAACACCAAAAAGTTAAATTTGGCGACTATGGCGCATACGACCGTTCGAACCCAAATAATGTTGCTCTATAGCAGTAAAATATTTTTGAAAGTATGTCAAAAGTACCTGTTAAAAATTATTTGAAATATTTTATATTCAATATATAAAAAGAAGAAATATGTATACTGGGCCATGTTTTGCCAAATCTGGTAAAGCGTATAGCAATAAATATTGTTTTAAATACTACGAAAAAACTATTGTCGTAAAAAGGTTTTTATTTCCGTGTTACTATTTTTTAGGAAAAATTTCGCAATGATGGAACTGTCGAATTTAATTTAGTATATTTTTATACTATGGAAACAGAATTCTCTCAAAAAGTATTTTAAGGTATCATAAATAGTTGTAATGCTACAGAGCCATAAGAAAAACAAGTAAGTCGTAGTTTTTTGTAAATCATATGGGTACCTGTAAGAATATTACAAATCAATAGGAAAAGTTGCGTTTTACATAAAATGTTTTTATGTAGCAAAGTCTGGTGATAGTATTTTTTTACAATAGTAAATGCTTAGAAACCATAAGTAAACCAAATGTACAACTTCTGAACACTTGGGTGGATTGCATTTTTTAGACCATATGTTGAGTCAACTAGTTTCAAAAGCGAATTTTATAAATATAAATATACCGGTATAAATATACTACTGGGACTTATACTTAAAACTTGGCTATGTTAAAAGTTAATATTAATCGATCGATTAAAAACTCTCTTCTAAAATAAAATTCAGGAAATGCTTTTAACTTTACAGTTTTAAATGTGTTTTAAATATCATATTATCTTAGCTTTATTCAACGTGAGTTCAATTTGGTGTTTTAATGTGCAAATGTAGCACGTAAAACCTTACAACATGTAAGAAGGAGAGTATATTTAGTGGAACCTTTCGCGGTTTTCATGTTGTTTGTACTTGAGCGAGTTATGCATAAAACAAATGTATGATATCTGACAAGAGAAAAATCGAGTGAAAAATTAGAAACCCATTTTATTACTAACTCAATACCCTAAATCCCACGTTTTGCGCAAATAAACGAAGTATTCCAATGATGACCCGAAGGAACGACTGATTATGTACGTAAACTTGTTCACTTGGGAGTGTCAACATTTATTTGGGTTTTATGAGCCGTCATTCCGAATAGAGTACAGTTTTTGGTATTTGTACTAGTCCAGTATTGAATGCAGATGTGCTTGATTAGGAATTCAAAGATATTCATATGATGAATTTGACAAAGTAGTAAAACGTTCAAGATAACAATGCAAAATGGTTTTATGCAGTTTTTATGAACATATATACATTTTTAACGGTACATGCTACATACCAATTTTTGGCAGAGCGAAACATGGTACAACCCAATACGACTGGATAACTAGAAGCTCAAAATGGTGCTACCAAGATGCACTTTTATCTTATTTTATTTCATAGGAGATGAGTTATTTTTTTATAAATATCAACAATCATCTAAACTTGGCATTAGTAAAGATTTAATCTGTACGCCTATTATAATTACCACTTATAGTTCTTCGGTTTCTCATCACTGCACAAATTACATTGTTAGTTAAATGAACGAATGAATGAGTGTCCTTTATTTCAGTTCAAAAATTCAGAAAAAGAGTTAAACTTTTTGAAGGGTCATATAATACGACTTTATCTCAGTATCAATTTTGCTGTGTTTTGAGACGCATAATCTCTCCAAAATGGAAATTTGCAACAAACTTTTGATTTTGAATGGCTAGTTGACTGGAATCAAGAGAGAATATTTTCCATTGGGACGTGTGCCACCCACGGATGTTTTTTAGGGTTTGACCTTTATCGCTCAACACAAACGGAGGGAGCTGATATTATATTTCGTGGAGGTTATCCAAACGGAAATGCATACTTCAGTGATCGACATGCCATTGGTCAACAACAACCAATTTTAGATCAGCAGCAAAACTGGATATTGCAATTAGCTCAGGAAAATGAAACCCATGCATTATTTAGTTTCTCTCGATCATTTGACACTTGTGATCCATATGATGTTCCAATAACTGATGATTCTCTACACCTAATTTGGGCATATGGTTATCATGATATTGAAGAGGGCAAATATCACTTTGAAAATCGGGGAACCTTCTTAACTTATCTGAGAAATCCGGATATGACACCACGAATCATTCATGAGGCTAACCAGCTTGCAAGAATAACTGGACAACAGGTTTGTCAACCCTCTAAAGTGAATGAAGCAGAAATCTGGAAAATTATCTCCCGAGCATATGGGTACCGGGTACACCTTTAGAGGAAACCAATTCTGAGGAATACTATCTCTTACAAGTGCACTACGATAATCCAAATCATCTGAGTAATATAAATACTCACGGATATTCTAGTAGATATGTATTAAACCTCCAATTTGAGAATACATGGATTGATGGGTGTGGGTTATCAATTTCCGGGATCTTCAGGAATTTTAATACCACCTGGAGAACAAAGGCATAGAATATATGATCATTATTCTGAGTCGTGTACTGGAAAAATGCTACCACCTCAGGGTATTCAGATAACTTGTGGGATATTGCATGCTTATTTGGGTGCAAGAAGGATTCGGTGAAAGCAGTTTAGGAATGGAAGGGAATTGACATGGGTAGCAAATGATGATAATTGTTAATTTCAATTTCAAACTATGCAAATGTTTCTGGAAGAAAAAACTTTGTTACCGGGAAATAATGCAAATGGTTCGATTTAATTCAAGTACAAAAGTTTAAGAATAGCCATACTTTGTTTTAATCGTCAATTTTGATTTTCAGTTTTAGAATGTGAATATGAAACAACAGAAAGAAACGCAACTACTGTTGGTGGATTTGGAACAGATCAAGAAATGCGTGTAGTTTTCTTGCTCCGTTATAATGCTTTAGGGGACTACCCACTTGGGAAGATGTCCCACCTTGGGACTACCCACTAGACTAGTCTGGATGGGAAGATGTAAAGTTGCCATTTCGTGTAACCGAATATAAGCAGCCCTGGAGATTTGGTCTAAATTAGTTAATAGAATAGTCAGTAGATTCATTAGGTATTAATAAACTAACTGTAGTTTCTGAGCACAACGGTAGTTAAGTTATGACATGGACATGAATTGAAAAGAACTGTATTCACGTGTCGCATGTAGTCGTTTTAACCATAATAATTTATTCTAAAAATTCAAATTAATGAGTGGTTCTGTTAATGTTCTATGTATATTCATTAACATATTTTTATTAACACTATGAATGTGGTATGTACTTACTTTAAAATATACAGGCCGTCCCCTAACATGAAAATGAAGAATAGTGCTGCCTTTATTACGCCGCTGAAAGCTAAGCGTCTGCAAGTATTGACTTTATCATGTTTGTCTGTCTGTCTGTCTGTCTGTAGACACGATAACCCATGAACGCATTGACCGATTTCGCTCAAAGGACCACTTGCGTTAAGGGCCTTTTTTGGGCCAAATTTTTTAAAAATCTGTTATTCCCCAGTTTTGTTAAGCTAACCATGAGAATTACTCCTGTGAAGATTTCAGTTCAAATGGACCACCCTAGCCAAAGTTATGGGGTGCCAAAGTTATGGGGTGCCAAAGTTTGACCTGCCAAAAGGTCAAAATTCCATGTTCATTTATTTTGAAAATTCGTAACTCCCGAATGCAATGGCAAAAATTACTGAACTAGGTATCATTCTCTTACTAAATACTTTTACTTTGCTACAAGCATAAATCCGGCTATATTATCAGTGCCAGATTCAAAATCTGATTAAAACCGTTGGTTGATGCCCCGAAAAATCATGTCAGTTTTTCTTAACGCGACGTTTGCACGTAA
>JAQFXM010008766.1:0-10309 GCA_034693345.1 Entomobrya multifasciata | reverse complement strand
GCAGATATCCGAGTGGCAGTTGTCCGCATGGCAGTTATCCGAACGGCAGATATCCGATTGGCAGTTGTCCGCCTATGACAGTTGTCCTTTGCGGCAGTTGTCCTAGAACCCTGTTTACTCCTACCTCTTCGAACTGAAAGTTTGCCAAATTTTGATGCCTTAAATTTAAATTTTTTTACACATTTCTGAAAGACTGGATGGAAATGTGTGAAAGGAAACTTGTTGGGTAAATAAAAATTTCTTACGAGATTTCAGTAAATCAAGCTTAAAGTACACTATTAAAAACTGAAAATAAGTAGCAAAAAGGAATAAAGGTACAAATGTTTTAAAATCCCATTTTTTCGTTACTCTGATATGAAAACATTAATAAGTTTTAAAAATACATTATGGATTATTTAATATAGCATGTCCACAATATTGAACACATTATATTTTATTTGCGATTTTTGAAAGGCATCGGTCTTTCAAAAATCACTTTATATGGGATTTTAGTCTTCAAAAATTTTCCCTTAAAATTATTTTGACCCACGTAAAAATATTTCCATGGTGACAAGAATAAATAAAATAGAGTGGTTAATAGCTTAAATTAAATTATTAGCTTGTTAAATTATTTAATAATCAAAAAATAATTAGGAATCTCTAATGTTATAAGTATATTCGTACAATAAAATACTCATCTTTTACAAAATTAAGTTTAAAAACCAAAAACACGGAAAAAGGTAACCTTTCAGAATATCATGTGGTTCAATTTAAAATCGATGCAAAGTAGTGATATCTTCTATTTTTAAAAAATCTAGTCGAAAAATCAAAAAAAACAATTTTACAATTATTAGGTTTTTTAAATTAAAAGTAAACAATGACCATATGAAACCCTCATGTTTTGTTAATTTTACAATCAAGTCCGGCCTTTCCAAAACTGATAATGTTACCTTAGTATAAAAATTCAATTGTAAAAACCTAATTATTTAGATTTTTATCACTAGAAACCACTTAAAGTTTTAATTTCTTTAAAGATAAAATCATAAATTAGATTTAAATTAATACTAAAAATAAAGCAAGTATAGTATATAAATACGAAATTAATCGTCGAAGGTAAAAGCCGAATCGAAAAAAACTAAAACCCTTTTCCTAAGAAGCCATTTCACAGAAAGTGGGTTGTTAAGTTTCATAAACTAGTAATTTTGTATGAAGTTTAATAATCTCCGGAAAACTAGACCCGGAATTTTCAGAGCGTGCGTCTATACCTAAAGCATTCAAACTGTTCGGCATTTCAGTTCATTTGTTAAAAACAGATTACAAAACAAACTGTGTATTTAAAAGTGCATTCTTTCTGTCCCTTTTGATAATTCAGTAAACATACAGTTCTATCAAAATCATGTCGCTTACTTTAGCAATATTAAAGGTTCATTCTTGCCTAAGACTAATAGTACCTCCACCCTATCATGTTGAACGAATCCCCAATCGTTTCGTCAAAAGTCCACTGTATTCTAAAAATCCACACAAACAAATCAGAAATATATCCAGAATAGTAACCATGACAGTCATATTTCCATGTTATCTCGTTCGGTTGATTTGGCTTCTTTACAGCTGGAAAACTTACACCATTTACAATATAGAGCAAGCAATTGTGTACGGAGTCGCAGTTTGTTTGATTACACTTTGCATTGCCGCTGATTTTACAGTTAATTCCTACAAATCAACAATTCCTTTTGTTGGAAATCAACTTTTTAAAATATCAGCAACTGGCAACAATAAAATTAGTTCAAAGGTTTCCTTTAAATTACTCACTTTTGGGGATCCTTCTATGTATGCAGTTTACCTTTATATATTTTCGATTCGCTTCTTTTTATTTCCAATATCCTTTTCTGCTGCACCATTTGCGTTCTCGTATCTTCCTCTACAGCTTATTTTTGGAACTAGCTACTTCGCCAAATTTTGTGAAGCTTTTTATATTGCCTTTAATTCAATTTATTATGCATTTACATTTCTATCCTTATATTTACTTATGATCATGTTTTTTGAAAATATTATATCATACACGAAAGTTTTGCTTGTGTCAGCTAATCAACTTGAATCCACATTTCATAAATGTCTTATCCGCTACAGAATTGCTCAAATAATAGTTGGTGTGATAAACACAATTCTTAAACGATTTATCATAGTACTAATTTTTGTCGGAATTGTGTTTGGATCGTGCTGCATGACAATGGTTCTAAAGATGTACGGCAGAATCAACATACTAACGTATATATTATTTCCTAGTTTGGGTATAGTTGCTCTGCTCAATGCAATTATACTATCTCATATCGGAAGTATACCTTATCAACACAGTAAAGTATTTAAAGCCTTATGGTCCCAAGGATTGTCCCGGAAACAGCATCGGAAGTTTCTTAAAGCTTGTGGACCATTCGGATTTCATGTGGGACCGTACGGTGTTTGCAAATCTCAGCTTGGACTAAGCATTTGCGACGATATAGCTAATAATACGGCTAATATTGTTTTATTAGACTTTTTTTAAATCAATTTTATTTCAGCAATGCAGTACTTGTCCAATAATTGTTTTAGTTTAAAAAATAATATTAATTCCCTGCATGTGTGCCTTGCTTTCCTTCAAATAAAAATACACTCATAATTTTGCTTTATAAGATTCAAGCAAACTAAACTTTCAAATTTTTATCATATGTAATGTTGGTAACTCCTGCACGGTTTGCAAAAATTTGGCACATATTCAAAATAACTGTAGTGTTAGTCTTTTTTCTGTCAGTGTAAAAGTGAATCAATGTAATGTTTGATTGATGCATTTTTGGTTTTGTAGCGGCATTGCAAGATCCAAACCGATTGGTAAATCAAGTTTTAGTTAGGTACTTTTGTCTTAATTTTGTAAAAAACATCTGACTGTATATGTTTTGTTAAATAA
This sequence comes from Entomobrya multifasciata, assembly GCA_034693345.1. NCBI lineage: Eukaryota > Metazoa > Arthropoda > Collembola > Entomobryomorpha > Entomobryidae > Entomobrya > Entomobrya multifasciata. The sequence continues at coordinate 7,392 of JAQFXM010008766.1, read as the reverse complement.
ATGAATTTGAAATTCGAATAAAGTGTTATTTTTGGTCATGTGAAGTATATGCTCGTTTAACACGGAAATCGGTTTTATGCTTATTTATGATCATTATGGTCAAGTTATAACAAAAATCAAAACGAATATCGTTCATATTCCATCAAAAACAGTTTTGTTGTTCAAAAGGAGCTTCAGTTACTGGACTTAATTCCCTTTCAAGTAGCGAGTGTAAGGGGTTCCAATAAGGTTTCAAAAAGAGCTCATATAATATACTCTGCAAAAGAAAAGAAAATTTATAATTGTGAGGAATTTTATTAAGAATTTCAAGAACAATTTCAATACTACTATTCAATAATATTCATATTTTCTAAAACTTTCTGATACCTGGATTTCTTAATACAAAGGCATTTGTTTCACTTGTTATTTAGAGTTTTATTTTTCCTGATTCGCAAAATTGACAAATGTCAAACGTGTACCTAAACATTTCCTCTTGCTGCAGCAATTGCTGCAAATCTTCTTAAATATGCAGCTCTTAAATTTTGATTTCAACAAATGGATTTTTTGTTGTTTGTATATTATACTCTAGTCTGCATCCCATTTTTTGTGTCAAATAATATCTTAGCATAGTGGTTGCGACTTTTTATTTATAATCGCCAATTTTCGACCAGAATTATATTAAAATTTCATAAATTACACTTTTTTGAATGACTAGAATTAAAGTTTTGAATTGAGACTAATTGGGAGACAACGCATAAAAACTTCCAAAATATATCTTCACATCAAATATCCGTAAAACTGGTTTAAAATTTAAATTAAACAAGAAAACGAAACCTTGGAATAAAATTTTACAAAAGTTAAATTTGTTTTTTAATTAAACAGGTAAAAATAAAATATTTTAAAATTGTTTTTGTGTTCTATCTAATCATGACATGAGCAAAAAGCCAGTATACAAACGACAAAAAATTCCATTAAAATTATTTATTTATTATTGTAATTTTTCAGTTAAGTTTTCGATTTCCGCACAAAAAAGTCGACATAACAGGATTCTGTTTTATGCTTTTATTTAATATTTATTAGTTTAAACATATTTGATCGTTAAGAGCTGCCATCACGGCCATTTTATATAAGGGACTGTACGTTTTTTATTCCCAGTGTTTTCACACACAACATAGACCACTTTACAATATACATACGGAAAAGTTATTTGCACTCTTTAACAATAAATTAACATTTTTCCCCTTTGCAAGTAAGCGTAAAATACTACATAGCAGTTCACTAACCATGAAGTTGAATATATTGTGATTTTTTGTAATTTGAAAATCGTATCAAACTATTGCAAACTTTGTTTGGAATCTTGGTAAAAAATATTGCTTTTCTACTTCGTACTAACTGTTGATTAATAGCTATTATTTTTCTTATTATTAATTTAAAACTATTTTGGATTTATGGTATTTAAATTAATATTCTGTTTGGATAATAAAGCACCCGTTGATTTAAAAAATAATTTAAAAAACTAAAAAAGTTGCTCTATTACAATTCAATATTTCGTTGTTCGATTTTAAATCGATGCTATGTAATATGAAGTTCTAGTTCCTAAATTTTAAGCCACCAAATCAAAAACCATCTTTGGCAGCTTTACAATCAAGCCATACAGCCCTCCAAAACTAATATTTTCATACTTATAAAAATTCAATTGTAGAAACCTCATTATTTCGATTTTAATTATTCGTAACCATTTAAATTGGTTTTTATGTTCATCAGAAATTATAACCAAATTTAACATGTAAAAGCTGATGTATTAAATCAATACTAAAATAGTCGTCAAACCAGGAATCCGAATGGAAAGATTCTTAGAAGAAAAGTGCTTAGAAGCCATTTTACAGAAGAAGCTTAATGTTTTAGTTTTTTAGTAATTTTTTAGTAATTTTTTAGGCAGCTTAATAATTTTAGAAACTTTTACCTACATAGATTTTCACAGCATGCATCTATATCAAAAATTTCAAAAATTTCAATAACATACACACATTATTTATATCCACTAGTTTGTTTCAATTTTTGAATAGGATAATTTACAACACAAACAATTCCTAGAGAGAAAGTTCTATTGCTAACATGTCCCTTAATTTTGCCATTCTAAACGTGCATTCCTATCTTCGACAAGCGGTGCCTCCACCCTATTACGTGGAACTTATCACCAATCGTTTCGTAAAAAGTCCTCTTTACTCTGAAACTCCGCACAAACTACTCAGAATTATTTCCAGAATAGTAACACTGACATTTATATTTCCAATTTTTTTCATCCGATTGTTGTGGCTTATTTACAACTGGAAAGCTTATACTATTTACAATATTGAGGAATTAATTATATACGGAGTTACGGTGTGTTTGTTTGTAATATGTTTTGTCGCTGATTATACTTTAAAAACCCATAAAATGACAATTGCTTTTGTTGGAAATCAACTTTTTAAAATATTCACAAGTAACAGTTTAAGTAATAGCTCAAACCATTTACTAAAGTTTCATATTCTTCGAACGGCTTCTAAATACGAAATTTGTGTTTATGCATTTTCGATTCGCTTCTTTTTAGCTCCAATATCCTGGGCTGCTTCACCATTTGCATTCTCACATCTTCCACTGCAGCTTATTTTTGGAACTAGCTTCCTTGTCAAAATTTGTGAGGCATTTTACCTTGCAGTTATCACAGCCTATTATGCACTTACATTCTTGTCATTTTTTCTACTTTGGATTATGTTTTTTGAAAATAGCATATTGTACACAAGAACTCTTTGTGAATCAACTAAACATCAATCCCGGTTTGAAAAATGTATTGTGCGCTTCAGAACAGCTCAGATAGTAGTTGGTCTGATAAATACAATTCTTGAAAGTTCAATTATGGTGATAACTTTTGTTGGAGTTGTGTTAGCATCGTGCTGCATGACAATGGTTATAAAGATGTACGGCAAAATTAATATGCCCACATACGTATTGTTTCCCGGTCTTGGTATTTTCACTCTGCTAAGTGTAATAATACTATCACATATTGGAAGTATACCTTTTCAAAAAAGTAAACTATTTAAAGCTTTTGGTCTTTACGGTTGTCCCGGAAACAAGATCGTAAATTTCTTAAAGCTTGTAGACCGTTTGGATTTCATTTGGGACCGTATGGCATTTGCGTATCCCAACTCGGACTTAGAGTTTTGGATGATATAGCTAATAATACAGCAAATATTGTTTTGTTGGACTTTGTTTAAATCAATTGTATGTCTTACTAATTTATTGTAAGTATCGTTGGTATTTTTGTTATTTAAATGATATTGCATGTCCGTATACTTGAAGTGTTTATATTGAAACAAGTAATACTGTCATACTGATACTGTGTGAGATGCGATCATTCTAATATTTCAACTTTGTGGTCTTGCTTATTAATGTTTACAAAGTTGTCAATGTAAAAATATTTTTGTTCTTTTCCAGTTTGCCTAATTATTAGTTTTTAAATATGAATTATATATTGTACAAGAGATATCTAACTAAACTAAAAGTTAAAAGCAAAATTCTGCTGCACACTAACATTAACAGAACCTGTAAACAAAAAAATTTCATCACGTAATAAAATTGTTTTAGCTGTTGTATTTTAAGTCAAGTTTTTAAAACTATAAACCTAAAATACATATATGTCTGACGTATGCACTTTTATATTTCGATATGAATGTATGTTAGGGAAAATAAGGAGAATTTACAAATTCAATTACTTGATTAAATTGATAATAATTGTATTTTCGATAGTGGAATAAAATATTTAATCCTAACCATTGAAGATTGCTGACTATGTAAGCTAAAAATTCGGTGACTTTTTATCGTTCTTTATTCTGTTTCTATTTTGCAAATGCAAAAAATGACATCAGAATTCACCTGTTTACGTATATACCCGGTTAAGGCAGGATGCATCAGTGTAAACGGCGGATAAATAAGATTTACACAGACAACCAAAAGAACTATTTTTTTGGAGGAAAACTTATCTGACGTTTGGAAACCTTAATACCGAAATCATTGATGAGATTCGGTTCATCTTTAATCATGAACCGTTTGATTATATGGTGTAATATTCAAACAGTACACATAACTTGATTTACTTTCAAGTGCTGAGTGTAATGGATTCTAGTGAAATAGTACAAAAAACAAATAGTGTATTGTATACCCAGTAAGACAAAACAGAATTTCTAATAGTGACTAATTTGATGCAAAATTTGCATTCGACTTATTTATTAAAGTTTTAATTTTCTGATTCTTGGATTTTGTAATACAAAGGCGTTTGTTTCGTTTGGTATTTAGAGTTTTATCTTTCCTGATTTATAAAACTCGACAAATGCTCCAATTTATACCTAAGTAGTTCTTTGAATCAATTACAATTTAATAATTGAGAACCGTTTATTCGCTCAGGAACGCTATTGTTTAAAATTGAGTTGTTAGAAATAAACACAAGCAAATAAATTCTTAACAGCAGTACAATTACAAACCTATACCACTTTAAACACAGCTACAGAAGAAAACATTACTGCTGTCCGAACAAAAAAACTTATTAAATAACTTATAAAAATGGCCCAAGATTGCGTAGTAATGCAAACTATTAACTTACTAATTACGGTAACTTACATGTGCACAATTTTTCTGTTTGATGTGACAACGGCTAGCATAAAGTTTTATGGCGGAACAAATAAAAGTAATAATTAGTAAGAATTTTTTTAAAATATTTGTAAAATATTTGCAATTATGTTTCATAATAATTTTTCTTTAGGTCCATTCGACACTTTTTATGTGGATTCTCGTGATCATGATTGCAAGCAGATTTCTGAGGTCAGGATGGTAGATCAGTTTCCAACAAAATTTGTGATAACTGAAAGTTGTCTTATAGTTTACGAGAATCGCGATTGCGACAACTCGGATTGGAGTCTAAAGATTTCACCACCTGGCATAAAGTAAGTTATTCGACATCATATTAATGCTTTAATAAAGCACCTGTTATATTTTTTTTTGGTTTGTCTATTGCAGTTTTGATAGACAAATTAACTCGTTCCAAAAATGCAAAGGAGATGAAGATATCTCCCAACTTGATGTATACATTGTCAGTTACAACGATCAAAGTTCGGATACTCAAGAAATAGTTGAGAGCTATAGGCACGTTTGCGAGTGTAAAAATGTTCCAAAATATATACAAGAAATGGACAAGTGGTCAATAAACAATTACGGTAATAAGCTTCAGGCATATTTTGATCCAGACTGTTTGGATAAGGAGTGGGATTCAATGTTACTGGAACAAGGAGACCATGTGATAGCTAAGAAATCACCTGAAGAACATGGTTTTGAGAAAGCTAATATCGATATGATAAGATCTTTCGGTCCTGACCCTAATTCTACATATTTTAAAACCAGATGTTTGTCATCCCAAACATTTACAGAAGTATATGACAAGAAGCAAGAGATTGTAGAAACTTTAAAAACATTGGAGACACAACTTGAAAGTTTAATTCAATTAACGGAATCGGAATTAAAAGAGAACAATACTATTGTGGACAAGATGTGTAAGATGAAACAAATGTTTTATCCATTTGAGCTGACAAATGACACCTAACATACATACAGCAGCTATGTAAATAAAAACAGCTATATTTATAAATTACGTCGGTCGAGGCGAATCAAACTCATTAAAATTCTTTTAAATCAAGAACGCTTACATCTAAATTACAGTCCGGACTTCGGGATACAAAAATAGAACAGCGATAACTATATTATTACAAGGCCAGGGATGCTGAAATTGACATGTTTTAACTTTAGAATGGGTTTATATTATCTTTAATTAAAGTCACCACATTAAACTTATTATTTAAAAAAATCTGTTATCCTGTCATTTAAAGCATTGTCACATTTTTAGGAAATATGGTTACAAGATTGTGTGAATACATTTACGCTAGGCATACTTTGTAGTTTTTGTAACAAGTATATTAAGTATTAAATTGATCCATGTATTGTTTTCTCCTATCAAGTTGTCAAAATAGTGTAACGTAAATATACACATATGTTCTCAAAAACGCAATTTCTGCAAAAGACCATAGTTTGCTGGGAAATTTTATCACTTTAAATTTCACTTTATTTTTTTATTTGAGCTTATCTTGACAAATTACACCAGTCTATATATGTGATTTGATTTGAGAATACAAAAGTTTATTCAGAATAAAGCAAAGGTGACTTTGAAAAATGTTAAAATCTACCCAAAATGTTTGTTTCGAGAAAACAAAAGTTTGCATCTAAGATCAAAAAGTTTTGTTAAGTTTGTGCGAAATTTAATATTTTCTATTTAAAGATAGACATCAAACTTGCAAAACAACTGTCAACTATTATTTACGATCGACAAACATAATTCACCTCAGCAAATTGTATAATAGCTTACAACGCACGCGAGCTTGTTTAACATCTTGCTAGCTTAACATCAAATACGTATGCAATAATGAGATGTAATTTTTTTTAAACAAAAATCTTAAATACCTATTTACTAAGGAGTATGTGCACGTGTAGAAATCCCTACGAACTCGCTTAGTTTTGACGAATAAAAAGTCGGCGAGTGCTGTATATTTCCGTACTTTGACGACACATTTCAACACGTGAAATTTTCTTAACCAAATAATTTAAACTGGTCCCCCACGCAATGCGTTTGCCATAAAATTTAAGTAACGGTGCAGTGGAATCATTTTAAAGGTTACAAAGTGTTATCTAGACAGTTTTTGATAGGTGCTGTCATCATCATCATGATCATCACGTTGTTTAATGCAGCGCTACTATTCATTATAAGACGAACGTCATCTGCAAAACCCTGTGGTTTATAATGGTACCAGTTATTCTACCATCCGCAGATACCAGATCTTCGACGGTGGTCTTACACAGAAACACAACTTAATTTACACTTACAAAGTACCGGTGTAGAAAGTCAACTAAACGAGCTTTAAATCTTACGATAAATAACATACATTTATTAGATTTCATAAAGCCGATATTAAGATTTCTTATTTGTTTCAACAACTTTGAGCCATAGTTATTGTGTCTTGGATTTGCCTGGATGTGCTTTTGTCTTGCTTGCTTTGACTCTTACAAATTATCAAAGATTTAGATCTCAATAATGAAACTTTGGTCACGATAAAACGGTTGTCAAATAGTAAAAATGTCAGAATTGATACCAAAAACCCAATTAGGGGTAAAACGCAAAGCGCATAGACAGCCGCATTGCCTGAACGGTTATCTGTCCAAGTACTATTAATTTCATCTATTAATAACTGTTTGACACCAGTAACGGCCCACTTCATCCTCACAAACCACCTAAAGTACCGTTGCCACCAGTTATGTATTCCAGTTTGAAAATGATAT
>JAQFXM010008765.1:0-10309 GCA_034693345.1 Entomobrya multifasciata | reverse complement strand
AGGTATGCTTAAATAAATGCGTACGATCACAAGAAAAGTCAATTTTAAAAGTGGCATAATGCACAGCTACAATTTTTCATATAACATGAACGTTCACATGTGTTTCCATTGATATAATATATATGAAACTTGCCTTCGTACGAGAATCGTTTTTCATCCAACTTTTGTTAACAACGTTGTTTCACTTGGTAAAAGTAACGAACTAAAATCAAACTGTTGGCACGGCTAGCAAGATGATTCAATTATGAAAAGTGTTAACATTATATTTCAGCTCATACACTTACCCTTCAAATTACAAACAGCCGAGCCGTATGACACTAGAAGGTAACCCCCACAAAATATTTCAAATCGGTTTTCTGTATCTTCATAAAATCGCAAATGAAATGAGCCGATAAAGTCACGAAATCAAGGTTTTTCGACATGAACTACTCTATTAACAGATCAAGATAATTTTAAGACAATAATATTGATTTTGCCTTTTTTCCTCATTTCCAGTGTAGTGCTACGACATCGGAGGAAAAGCTGATCTGTTGATCACGCATGAAGACAATAGTGGTAACCCAAAAACATACCCGTCAAGGCCAGGGTCTTCTGTTTTACATGCAACACTTTCCCTGGTTAATTAATGGGCCCAACGACAATCCGGCGACAGAAACAATATAATTATATTGTTTAGTTTGGGATACCATATTACGTATATCATATTTCTGATAACAAAAGGTCTCAATGGAGCAAGTATAATGGGTATGTAAAAGGCATATTGACTTTTGGGTATTATGTTTTAAAAAAGGTCAAATTATTTCGTAACATATCAACCCGGACTGATATGAGGTTTACGCACGATTATCTTAATGGCATTTACAAAAGGACTGAATGCTGATCAGCATTCAGTCCTTTTGTAAATGTCTTAATTGATAAAATATTCTCGTGAAAATCTAGCCAGACAGAAGAAGAGAAAAGAAAATTTTCTCGCATTGAAAACAAGTATGTATGTATGTCTGCTCTAAGGATAACAGTGACATAGTAAACTGCAACGCAAACTGCTTTCCGAAATATTATCCTCAGTTTATTTTTTAAATGCGAAATTTTTATGAAACAACTAGGACAGATCTACGACTTGATGCATTAAAGTACTTATGTGTTAACAGCATGACTCACTGAAATACAGACAATCAATGATCTTGACCTGAATTTAAAGCTGCTGGGCTATTGGAGCCAGATGAAAGGACAAAACAAAACCTATGCATACATAGACAGATGTACAATTACTTTATTGGTGAATATTCCATTTTGGGCAACATTTACATATCGCGCACGCAACTAAAGATGCAAAGTCTCGTTATATAATAAAAGATGTTGTTTTCGCAATGCTTCAAAGTGGAAGCCAAAGGTTGGAAAAAGGTATTTCATGACAAGTCAACATTAGATATCTATAACGTTAAATAAGGCTGTTGTATATATGTATAATGCCCTAAATATCACTCATTTACGAACATACGAATATAAATACACATGGATCACAGTAGAAAGATGCCAAATATGATAAAACTGATGATAATGTAAGGGTAGCTACCAACCATCATCTTTCATCTCAGTTCAGTATGCATCTACACCTCAATACACAAACTTCTAATATTTTATTGTCGCAAAGGAGTGACAAAATTTAAATTTAACATTTTCAACGTTTCCATTGCAGTTGTTCTTCATCTTCTTCATCTTCATCCAGTTAAAAACTACATATATGCATAAGCATAAACGCCTTACTAACTAGTTCAAAATGTCTGCTAATAGTTTTAACAATCCGGATGAGTCGTGGAGAATGGATCAACCACAACCACCCCCACCCTTCTATCAAAATTCCCCTCAGTTTTATAACAACACAGGACCCACGACACACAGTATAGCTAGTAACCCTGCGATGATACAAAGTGGTAATTATCCTAACCTAAAAGAAGAAGATTCCCAGCAACTGTCCATGGATTCATGCATTCCAAGAGTAGCCCCTCAAGTAAGACTAGTAGCGCCAGTGCAAGCAATAGCACCCCAAGGGATAATGATGCGTACGCCACAACCAACCCCTCCACCAGTACTAACACCTCAAGTCACAGCAACTTTCTCTGAAAACATTTCAGAGGAAATTCCAGCTTCCGTTCAATCCAATCAGGATGAACAAGAAGGAAAGAAGGATGAGACTGAAAACGAGCTTGCTGCCAAAGCTTTCAAGCAACACGTTAAAAACTTGCTTTTATTATATGCAAGCCAAAGTGATAAATCGAAGACATCAAGTAAAGTAGTAAAAGAACTTCAAGCTGGAAAAGAAGCTTTAATTGGCGAGTTAAAGGAAGAAGAAGCAAGAAATATGATTTTAAATGCAAAAATTCATGAAGTAGAAAAAAAGTGTGAGCGGATTGTACAACAATCTAAATCTGAGGAGACAATTTGGAGAAGTAGTTATATGGAGTTGAATAAAATTTCAGAAGAAAAAGATAAACTGATAAACGAGCAAAAAGGAAAAGTTTCCAGTTTAGAATTTGCAGTAAAAACGTTAGAAACGCAGTTGGAAGAAAAGAACAAAATGATTGAAATATAGGAGAGAAAATGCGATGATCATGGAAATTTCATGAAAGAATATGATAGCATACAAGCAAAAAATGCAGAATTGAATATTGAAGTTGCAAACTTGGTGAAAAGTGATCAAGCCAATAAAACGACAATACAAAATTTGCAAGTTAGCTCAGACTTGAGTACACAAAAACAGCAAAAAATTATTTCTGAAAAGTCAAGTGAAGTTTCTAGAATATCAAATGAATTGGAGAAGGTGAGAAAAGAGAACAATAAAATAATTAGAGACTTAGAGGATGCTGTGAAATCCTACGAAGAAGAGATCGAAGAATTACGAAGGAAAAAGTTTGATGAGTTTGTGAAACAGATAGAATTTAATCTTTTTCCTAATAATTCTCACAAACGATATCAACATGCAAATTCGGGTTCATCGTTTTCTCAAGAAAAAAATATTTCTCCGGAAACACAAGATGCTACCCAAACGGAAACGGTTTCTAATCCGAAGCGAAAATGTGAAAGTGAACGTCTAATAAGAAAGGGTAATGTACAGAATAGAAAACGGGATGCGAACACTTTAACCAACCCGACTGATGATCACCAACGGGTTACTATAGCTATGAATAAAGCAGCTCAGAATATGTTTTTGTCTAAAAAATATTATTTTGAACAGAAAAGCACCTCAATAATAGACGAAACGATAGAGAGGGTTATATCTGCAGGAATGATGGATGATAAAAACACCGAAGTGAAAATCTCATCAGGTTTTGACTTGGGTGAAACTAACAGGATAACTAACAGGCCTTCCAGCAGCATAGTAAGAGAAAAGGAAACATGATGACAAGATTAAAGTATGTTAGTATTTGGTAAATTCGATTTTATAAAATGTTACCCCGTAATGCTGTTTGTTGTAGTGAACATGAACCCAACCATTTATATTAGGAAGCAGTACAATATACATATGTAAACAGATGTACAAAGTATCTACTTTCTATTTCCAATCCTAGCCATGTTATTCCTTATACTATTTGAACATTTAAAGCTGTTCCATGTTGATAAAAATATAATGTACTGATATGTTATGAATTTAATCTATAGTTGTTGAACGATGATGTAGGTTATTTTTCAAAAAACTTAAAACTTTATTATTGATCGCAATGCAATTTTTTGTTTTGTTAGGTTAAAAAATAACACGGATTTGAAATTGTATAGAACTAACCAAGCTTGTCTATGATTAATTGTATTGATGTAGTTTAGAGTTTAGAGTTTAGATGCATACACATATTTCGAATCCCACATGTAAAATATTACGCTTATAATATGTATATTTCATTCTCTTAAATTGTAGGACGTACATATTTTGATAAATACAAGCTATTTACTGGAAAAATTTGAAGTTTATTCTAAAAACTTAAGTTAACTGATTAAGCCTCAAAATTATTAGCGTATTGAACGTTGGACTTAAGAACTAAACTAATGTAAAAGCTCAACGGCTTAAATGATAGAACATTTTTACCTGACATTCATGTCTATGAGTAAAAGTCTGCATTTAAATCTACATCTATTATTACACAAAATGTGTGGAGCATAATTATATTCATGCGTATATCATATGCTTTTGGTATAATCGTAATTATATTTTTGTATATATACAGCAGGGTGTTTTATTGACCTAGTCTAATTCGGTCCATGACAAAAAACTCATCTTATAAATGTACGTAAGCCCGAAGGTTATTCACATAATAATAATGAAAGTCAGAGAACTCACTGGCATTTCATATCTTATGAAAGTAAATACCTTAAAATCGACGTTATACAAACAATTTTAAAACCTGACCGATGGGTTTCCCTCATCACAACAATCCCTGTTTTGAAAAACGAGATAAAGAACATATTAAAAGCAGCCATAAATTATGGCTGCTTTTAATTCAAGTAATCAATATGATGCATACCTCTTACTTATACAACTACACTAACTTTGATATGTGTCAGTCCGTATACATATGGTAGCAAAACTTACTACAGAAATACTGGTAGGTCGGTATATATGTGTGAGAAAGTAAATAGTGAATAGGCTTGCATACGCAGTCAATATATACAAACTGGTTTTACTTTAGTAACAGGAAAAAGGGACGAGATACTGTGATTTCTTCTGCTTTTTTAATTCAATCAGTAGTGCTTACGTATGAATTAAGAGTAGTATATTGGACTAAACATACATACATAGTTCTTATCATATCATATAAGTTACATGTATTCATGCGCAAAACATACGTTCGATAATTGTATTGCCCTTTAAACGTTTGCTGTTCACTTTGTTCAAGAAAGTAACGTTGTAAAGTTGAAAATGAATGTGTAACTAGTAGTATGCAACAGCACATGCATGTAAATCAAAGTGTATAAATATATCTCATGCACAAAAAGGAGCAAAAGTATATATGTATACATGTGCCTGGAGACAAAATCTAGTACAATGAGTTATCTTCTAATTTCCTTCACAATTTTAAATGCTGATTATGATTGTCCTTTATGATATACCTAAAGCTTATCAGTAAAATTATAAGAAGTTTAAAAATGATAAACAAGCATTCATTTGTCATCTTCAGTTCAGTTCAAGACGAGTACGAAGCCCAGAAACGTCTCGTTTTATTACTTCAGTCGTGTTTATTAATATTTGTGTGGTTCCCAGTCATTTTAAATTGTAAAAATATAACCCATAGTAATCTATTTGTTGTTGTTAACATAAAAATTTCACCAATTTAAATCGTGCAAAGTTCACGCGTTTACAGTTCAAAATGTGTGACGATTCCAATAATCGGAGAAAAAATGTACATCAACTTCATCCAAATCCATACTTCTATCAAAACCCATCTCAAAATCTGCAACGTCACAGCCATAGCAGCCAAGACGAAACTACCAGTAATCCTATACAAGGGCCGCAAAACGTAGTCATTCAGCAAAGTGTCCAGCAGCAAATTACAGTGGATGCATGGATTCCTAATAGGAACTACGACGCAAGGACATCAGTTCCAGTGCGAAAATCAGCACATCCAAGTCCACAATCACATCCTGCCCCAACATCACATATTGTAACGTTTCCACCTCCCCCTGAGGATGTGGGAGCAACGGTTCCAGATCAAGCTTCTATTGCACATCATCATTATAAAGCGTTAGGGCAGATGCTTCACCTTTTGACTTCCTCAAATACAAACAAGTTAGATGAATTAAGAAGATTGCATACGGTTAAAAATGTGCTAATTGCGGAAAAGGGGATTTTAACAAATCAGATAAAAGAAGTAGAGGAAAAAATTTGTCAATCCGCGCAAAATGTGAAGAAATAGTAGCAAATGCGAAAAGTGAAGTAAATACAGCGAAATCTGAGGAGACGGTTTGGAGGAACAAATTTTTGGAGAGTAATGCAACGTCAACAGAAAAGGATCAATTAATTGTGTCTCTTAAAATTTTAATAGAAGAGAAGGTGAATGACCTGGAGGTTAAAAAGTTACATTGGGAAAACACTGAAAAAGTGTTAAATCAAACGTTAGAGGAAAATCAAAAGCAGCTAACTGCAAAGGACACCCAAATAGAAGAGCTAGACAGAAAAGTGTTAAATTTAGAAATTACAGAAAGAAAAAGTAAACAAGAAAATGAAAATTTTAAGCAAGCTGCTGCAAAGCTGGAGGAAACTATTTCTAAAAAATCGACAGAAGTTTCTAGAATTTCCACTGAACTGGAGCAAGAGAAAAACGACAACAAGGCTGAGTTGGAGAAGAAAAATAAAAGGATAAAAGCTATGAAGGTGAAAATTAAGAATCTAGAAGAAGATCTAGACGAGTTGCCAACAAAGATTGTGAGTGATCTTTTGGACAACTATCGCGATCCTCAGAAACGTAAAAGAACAGTTTCAAGTTCATCGTCTTCATCGGAGTCGTCATCAAAGGCAGTAGATAAGGACACAGAGAATGGTACGAAAAGTGGAGGTAACGAAGTGGATCCGTTAGTAACCTCACTACCTACCCATGTTGAAAAGAAAAAATATGTAACTAGGCAGTCTAGTGCAGCGAAGAAAAAACGCGGCGATACAAGTTCTTCCAGCCATGATGTTCAACCATGATGTTTCCTTGGCATGGAACTTCCTGACCTCAATCAAGGTTAGTTTTATATATTAGTTTGGAGTCCTTGTAAGTATGAACGAAAATGCAGCAGTATGAAGTATTATGCTTTAATTAAACCTGTTTTCTTTTTAACAGAAATCGGACACTGGAGGTCATGCCGCGATACCGGAATGGGATACTTTAAAATCTAGTAACAATTTATATTATAACGTATTTTAAGATTTTACGAAGTTATGTTACTGCAACCTATGTATGTAATGTAATGTCACATTGTGTAGAATATATATTTCTAAAATGAGTTGTTAGTATAATATTAGTGTAATACACGCATGTATGTATGTATAAACTTAAATGACATGATTTGCTTAGAATTATGTATGTATAGACGAATTTAGAATACTTAAATTAATTGTTAGTGCAGCATTTCCATAATAAACCATAACGATTTTTCGACGCAAAAGTTTTTACTGATATAATTCTCAATGAAAATAAAGTTTCCAATTTATGATTATATAATTTACTATTTTTTACCATGTGTTATTAATAGTCAAAAATAATTGTATGCTACACATACACACATATTTTACCAATCGAAATTGCACTTTTTCTACCTCATTCATTGTAACACTTATACATATCAAGCCAAAAAATATTATGTTGCATTGCAAACCTCATAATTGGGGATACTTTTCCATGATAAATCATTTCACTTTAAGGTTTACGTTTCCTTTAATGACCTATATTTTTATGTATTATCTCAATTTTGTAGACTGATGATGATGAATGTTGCATTCTGCAGGGTGAGAATATCTGAAAGTGACATGTCCATTTATCAAACTTCAATTGCCCCATGTGTAGTGCATACCATTAAAACCAGCTAACTGACATTATGCATAATATAATTTTTCCTCTCAAATGATTCATTCTCAGACGATCTATTGTACTTAGAAAGTTAATAACATTCTGTTTGAATATTTGACACTGGTCTCTCATACTATGATTTCATTAAAATACTGATCATTAATAAGGTTACAGCCATACATTATAAGAGTCTTCACTTTTTTGGGAAAAATACGACTATACGACTAACAAAACGTTTTTTGACATTATCTCACATTTCAGGAGACCACGACGGGTCCGTTTCTCCTTTATCTCTTGTTTACCTCTTTATTTCAAGCTAAGAACAAATAGAAGATAACATTTTTACAAGTTTAGGGAAAAACGTTTCCCTATTACATTAAATGTTAAGAATATTATCTTGATACCAAAATCCTTTCCAAAGAATTTCTAGTATTTTTACAAAAGTATCCTATTATATTAGTGAGGATGCGAGTTAATGGCGATAAATGATAAAGTAGCAAAATACGTTAGGATAGTCCACTCTTTAAACAATACACAGATGATAGTAATTGACACCTATATCATACGTCATCACAAAGTAATCATATTAAACTCAAATTCTGGTTTAATTTTAGAAATTTAACTTTAAAGCATATTTATTTTGAAACTTGTCATTATCCCTGTCATTAACCTGTCGTTTACAAAAAAAGAATTGTATGCAAAATTATTCCTTTAAAATTCCTTATATGCAATGAACTATCATTCCTTTTAAAAGCTAAAAAACAATATTTCTACATGGTCGGGGCTCACCATTCTAAAAGATGACACCCTTCTAGTTTGTTGGTTCGTCAAAGCTTGTTGCACCGTACTCCACAGGTTGTGGGTCACAGTAGCTGCAAACGAACAATACCAATTGCAATCTAATCTTGCCTAGTAATAAAATTGGGATCTCCTCGGCAACCTCAAGTAATAAAATTATTATCATCCATTGTAGAGTAAATACCAAAACAAAGAAAAGCATTTATGGGAACTGGATTGTGAATAAACATAGAAAAAAGTCAGACTGAAGATATGACTTTATCGCATGAGTTGCACTTTTTGCATATAAATATTAGTTAGCCAATTGCGCTATGTTTTACTTGACATGATACATGTTTATTTCATACTTACTTTTGCATCGCATTTTGTATCATGATCTTCTGCATATTCTAATAAAAGTGATAAAGAACTAGTACTTAAGTAAAGTAAATAAAGAAGTGCAAGAAGTATTTTTTTACTGATTTTGAAACTTTAGAAGTAAAAAAATCAATTAATTTTTTTGCCCATGTAAACTTTATCTGTTTGTATCTCCAAAAGTATCGAGTTTTAGACTACAGTCTCTTGACAAAGTTTGATGCCAATACTCTAATCTATCGATTCATGCAATAATATTTTTTGCCCATTTGATTAGCATGTAACCGTTAATTGGCCGTTACTCCGGTACCGTTGGACCGATTTGGCTGTAAATCAATAGGCTTCTTACTTGTACCCTAAGGTACTTGTGTACAAAATTTGAAGTCTGTACGTCAAAGCGTTTTTGAATTAGAGCGTGGACAGACAGACATACATACATACATACATACATACATACATACATACAGACAGACATACAGACATGATATGCAATCTGAATAAGAAGTACAAGTACTTGCACTTCTTAATAAATTCTGTATAACATTATTGTTGTTTTGTATGCTCCTTGTAAAAATTATAACACGAAACACGGAAGAACATTAAATTCTTCACATTATTAAGCATAAACCCTCTATAGATCGTAACGATAGACATCTAATAAGCTCACAGTTTTAAAAAGTATACGAGATAGGTAACTTATGAGCAGGCAATTGAAATAAATACTGTTATGCTTTCGTCATTCCACATAACCCTGTCCCTAACCTTCCTTGTCCAAAAATGTTTTCTCTGCTTCTGAATGTAAATCTGCCACTCCGTAAATGCCAAGAACAATGTAATAGTATGGAATGCGTATATATTGTTCCCACCAAATTCGATGGCGTAGTTTAACACAAGGTGAAAAGATTCATATGTACATAATAATATACGGTCAAAAATCATATAAGCCTACCTTCAATTCAACCCTGTATTTTAAATACCAAAAGGAATTTATTGCGTTTGCAATTAGGACGTTTTAGTCGAGTTAAATAAATGCGAAACTTGAAGACATCGTTTTCATACACAAAATATGGGCTAATTCTCCCACATATTTTTTGGGTAAAGTTTTGTAATCACTGCTCCACCCTTGCTATACAGGAAACAAAAACAGCATAAATGTTTAAGTCTGTAGTAACGGTTCGGGTTTCTGTTTTTAGTAGACTAGTAAATAAAGCATAAGAAAACCAAGAATGAAGAACTGTTTTTTATTGTTTTTAAATGAAGCTCATTAAAGTCATATTTACTAATGTCGTCATCTAAAGTTTCTATGCATGCCATTATCATCCATCATTTTTTTTGGCAATATCATAACATTGCTACTGTTGATACGACGAAGAAAAATTTATTACCAAAATAAAATTTATATTTTATGATAACGTATCAATTTCGAGGACATACCATCCTCAACATTGTTTTATAAACATGGAATCTTGATTCTGATTCTAACGAATACGAAGGTTTAGCCCAAATAAATTTCCTTATCACAAACTCTGACAGACCACCAACCTAGCTCCAGTAACTTATCATCAACATCACTGCCCATTTTGTCTCATAAGCGCAAAAAAAATCCGCTCCGCAAAATAAAC
>JAQFXM010008764.1:0-10310 GCA_034693345.1 Entomobrya multifasciata | reverse complement strand
TAAAACATGAAACTAAAATTCATGTACATATGTAAATATTGTGATGAGTTACCAAGACTGTGATGCCCAAAATTATTGTTTCGACTCTAAATTATGATCACTTCTATTCAATAAATCAAAATTTTAATTGAAGTAAATCTAAGTTTTTTCACAATTTTATTTATTTCACAATGCACTTTTCATCATTTCATCATCCAAACGTTTTATTAGAAAAACTCATCATAACCACACCATTATCATTCGCATCCTATCCTTCACATACTAACACAATTTAGCATTGCGAATCATCCTATTTCATCCTCCCGATACATGGGGATAATTATCAATATTTTACTTACTACTGATGATTTCCTGGTTATAAAAATGAATGGTTTCATCACAAGTTGAAGTTAAACCGTATATAATATTTTATGTCTTAAACACTGTGCAATTAGTCTTACCACTCCTAGAAATAAAGTATTATCATTCAAGCTCAACTCAGGTAGTATACATGCATGCTAATACTATAAAACGACTAGCAAGTAAATTTCAGGCTATGCCTTACTAAACTTGATGTAGTCAAACTGCTCACAATAAAATTACTTTCACATTTTATTTGCCTAAATAAAAACTTTCCTTGTAAATTTTAGTGTAAAATTTATTAATAATATTAGTAGATATACTACTGGAAAATACTACCGCAACTAGGTTTTTAATACTCAAAGTCATTATGGAAAACCCAATCATATTAACCCAACTGTGTTTAGCTGCAATTTTCTTTCGTCAAATCAAATGTCAATCAGAACTAAAAACTATCAATTTTTTTGACCATGAAAAACCTCCAGAACAGTTATCAAATTATTTAAGTCTAAGAGACTTGCCCTTTCCCGAAAATCGTATGGAAGGGGTCCCATTTATTTTAATTCTCAAAATACTAGCTGCAAAGCTGAATGTAGCAAACTTGGTAATTAAGAATTGGTCTTGTAGAGACGTATTGAAAAGTCTGAGATCAAAAGTTAATCACAGCCAGGAAACCAACGAGGTCACTATTCTTACCCCTGTTACTACATTTTCATCTACAGACTACCGTCCTAACTTCCAATGGGAAAGATTTTCTAGGTCTAAACAAAAACCCGTATTTTTCCAAACTAAAAACTTGCTCTGGAATTTTGTTTATTGTGCCGTACCACGTTGGAAACAAGAACCCATATGGTCGCTAAGTGTTCTTACAAATGTATTTGGTAGTGCATCATGGATAAGCATCGGCGTATCCCTTTTTTCAATGGCAATAATTTTTGGGACCGAGCCATTTCGAAACACATCTGTTTCTACTAATTTCACCAATCCTAAGCGGTGGAATGTGTGGAACCCTCAAAACGCAAAAAGTAATATTTATCGTTTCGCTTCTCCTAATTCGGGTACTGGTTGACATTTAAAGTGGTTTTGTGTCAAGTCATATGGTTGAACCACCTGCAGAACGGACGCTTAAAACATTTGCTGAATTGGAACGAAAAAATTACTCAGTAGTTGTCACGGGTGATAATGTGAAATCAATCATGAAGCTGTATTTATCTTCACTGTCATCCAACAAAACAGGGTCTTGGGTCAATGAAGGCTTCATTCACTTTGAAAAGCTATTTACGCGAGGAATTACGGGTCCTGCTGGCATTCTTAATCAATTTAAACAAGCTCAGTTTCTTGTAGAAAAATATAGTTCTAAGGTTATATCTGCTGTCCGTTGGTACTTAGCAATGCATCAGTTAAACATAATTGAAGATGCACGCGTGAATGGAATTATACGTTTCAAAAATGATGCTCTGTGTCACGTTGGAGAGGAAATGCTAAATGGTGGAACATATATGTGGACGTTCTTACTACCAAATCATGAATACATTGCCGGATACTTCAAACGGCTCGTGGAAACAGGAGTATTTTCTCAATTGGTGAAAGAGCCCGAGGGTTTTTTAGATTCTGTGAAGGTTCAAGAACGAAGCAGGGTTGTTAGTAGAACACAATTGAAAACTGGTAAATAGTGAGAAAATGAAACAACGAATAAGTCAAGAATTTGAGGGTAAATTGTGGAAAGTGTTCTTTTTATGGTCACTTTGCATTCTATTATCATTAGCTGGAATGATAGCTGAGCAGTTATACAGCATTAAGATGAAGACAAAAGTTGTCGTTTTAAGGCATGCTTCAAATCTTGTTCACTCAGTTCCTAAGTAATCTTGCCTTACATGTAATACGTTGGTAAATTTAGCAATAACTCTATATTAATCAAGAATTACTGAGAGTACTGCACTTTTTAGATTTTCAGAGTGAACAAACAGTAATACCACGATTTATAATTTAAATATTTCGAGTTCAAATACAATGATTTTATTATGTCGTATTGGTGTATGATGACTGAATTTTGAATATTTAACCTTCAAAATGAGGAGTCGGAGAAGTTGAGGTTTGTTTTTTCAGTTTATGAATATCATATTTCAGCTTAATTTATGCTGCAGAAACACACGTGTAAAAATTAACTGTGTTCTTTAATTTACGAAAGTTGTGAACTTATTCGAATTCTAAGGTTACACTGTGTACTGTTACGTTGGAAAACAAAGTTGAAGCTTGCACTTAAGAAGTATAAATTTTTGTAGAAACTACAAACTTAAACTGTAAGAATATGGATGTGTAAGAATTATTTTTGTCGTGATTCAAATGCGAGGGAAACCCCGAGAATTTATATTAAGTTGTTAGTTTTTGTAGTGATTTGAATTCTTAAAGAACCTGTAAATGCACTTATCAAAAGTATGAATGCATTGCAATAAAAATGTTTAGAACTTTTAGACATAATTTTGCATTTACATGTCACAGCTCAAAATTCAAGAATAATGGTGCAGGTCCTTTTTAAAGTTGCCACACCCTAATACCCAAACTAGTAGTTTGCAAATAGGAGAATGTATCTGATAATGGGTTCTTTGAATCTGAGATTGACAAGTTGGAGGTAGGACTTGGCTCCGATGATGATGTTGGTAATAAGGTGGTTGGATCCGTGGTCCGGCTTACTTGCAACTAATTAAAAAACGGATTAAAACACATTACAAATTTTCTCTTATACACATAAGATTCACAGTTACACCCACAGTTTTAAAATGCATTAGTGGTCTATTCCTGATTAAAACTAATAAACGGGTAATATTTCGCAGGAAGAACTCTGGTCCGAACTTCATATGGTATGAAGCTGGCCATTAGCCATCATTAGTTTTGATAATATATCATATGCTTATTATTTTTTTAAATGAGCTTATAAATTATTCCAGAAAGCAAACTTAAAAATATTACTTACATAAATAACCTCACTTGCAAATGTGAAGAACTATGAACACTTGGATTTGCCTTGATACGGAAATGTTGATATATCAAAATTTTAATGAATTACAGGAAAACATGACAAACATTTGCTATTACCCTCCCATTCATATTAATACATACAAAGCTAAAAACCTTTCACATATTATAATTCAACACTACTCTTAAATAAATTGTTTTTCCTTTTAATTTCATGTTATTCGTTAGAATACATTTCAGAACATCAACTTATTCAATAATTCTGCATCAACGTCATGTTTAAACCGTGTATTTACTATGTATTTTTCTGTGTGTGTTGAAACATTCAGAACATTTCCGGACAAAGTGTTTCGACTAAAAATATACTACAATTTTTATTGAAAATAGTTGTTTAAAGATAATTTGCAACTGTATGATATTCTAAACAGAAACATCCCCCGGAACAAAAATCTCTGCTAGTCTTTTGACAAACGTTGATTATTTTTAATTATGTAGGAAGTTTGGACTTATATCTTGTTCCGTCATATGCTGCAAAACTAAGCTTTAAAATTTTACAGAACTGATTTCGTATCTGACTGTGGTGCAAAGCGATAGTGTTCACTGAATATATTGGAGCGACAATCAAATCTTTTAAAATGGAGAATACAATTTCACAAGATAAATACTTATTAATAAAATACAATCGCTTTCCACATACGCTCGGTGTCTTTCCCCCATTTTATTGCCATGCCTCCCAAAAATTCGTTATACCTCAACATTGGAGAATGCTTTATAGCCTACCCTTAATTTTGCTTATTATGTCAATAGACAATATTTATCTTTGGATCAAAATCTATCCCGTAGTTTATTCCAAAATATTGGAGCAACAAGAAATAATAAACTTTTATAGCCATATAGTAACAAGAACGTTTGCGTGCATTTATAGCTGGATATTTTATTTCCAAATGAGGGATCTAATAAAATTTACTAACGTTTTATTCGAAATGGAAAAGTATTTTGAGGGTACGTACTTCAGAAACTTTTCATTTGAAAAATATGCCATACCTAATATATCTTAAATGTTTCAATTTCAGGTTTACGCAAACTTTTAAATATGTATGACCGGAAGGCAAGAAGGCGCCGTCTCATCGTAACAATAGGTTTCATATTTGTTTAGATTCAGCCAATCTTTCCAACAATTCTATTTATAAAGGATCCATGCAATCTTCGATATTGGCCTATTAGATTTAAAGCTTTATATTCCAATAATGACTTGCTAAAATACTCATTTATTTTATTTGGAGGTCTGCTAGATTTAGTTTCGTCAATATTTAGTATTTTTCCTCTAAACTTTATTAATGTACTGCTTATAATCTATTTTTGTAAGTTAAAATTTTGGTTGGAAATCACACAATCCAGTCTTTATCTAAGGGTTCCGTCAAGATTTTCGGTAGACAAATATCAGTGGATTGAACTAATTAACCGTTGTGGCTTTAACTGCTTATCCACTTTACTACTTCCCTATTTTTATACATGTTTACATTTTCTTACATCAGTCCTACTTACTTTACTGGTGAAAGCAGGATTAAGGGGTACTTTAGAAATGACGGTTAACTATGTTTGCGCTATTTCTACACTGGTTGTATTAATAGAGGCATTGATTAAAGGTGCTGGACAAATAACCAGCAAATCTCAACAGGTAAAAGCCGTGCTTAAACGGCATACTTATTTAAAAGCTAATCGAAGAAGCTTAGTAGCTTGTAGGGATATTCGTATTTACGTTAATTCTGTGTTCTTTTTTGAACGAGGGACATTTGCTGTGTTTATTGACTCAGTGGTTGGAAATACAATTACGTTGGTTCTTGCAGGCTTTACCTAAATTTAAATGATGAGCAAAATTTTAAAGAATTTCTAAAATGACTAAATTTTAGCTGTATATGTTGATTTTCATGCCATTTTCAGCTTAAGTAGATAAACATAACTATTATATATTACAGAAGTTACTATGGGTTTGAAATAAATAAACATTCAATATTGTTTCGTTTTTTGGAAGCCGTTGACTAAAGATTTCGAAAGAGAACTATGTTAACTTTTTTATGTGGTAATTTTAATTTCAGACGTCATTCCAAAACCATTCCTAGCGACGATTAGGATTCAGAAGAGTTTTTGCTATAAGAATGACATGTTTATATTAATTTGCAACTGTATTTACGCCCTGTCTGAAGCTTTTTGTACATTTTAGTGGCTCAAAAATCAATTTTCATTCACAACTTAATTATGAAACCATAAATGATGGTCTAAGTACGTTGCATGTAATTATTTTCATCTTTACTTACAAATCATATTTGTTTGCTTTTGGACGTAAAATATTATTATCGTAACCTAACCTATTAATTCATGTACTGCGTTTTGCAATTGGTCAACTAAATTCTTAGAATATGCATTTTTGATAGTTACGTCACTGAATCAGAATTAAGGAAAATGTCAACGCTTTATTAAAACTTATCTTTATTTTTTAAATGCGATTCTTAAATCATTTTGGTTGCAAAGAGTTATCAATTAATGTGATATGAATACAGTCGATTATTATGATAATCTGAAAGGGTTTGAAGTACCACAAAGATATCTTTTAATTGATATTATACAAACAAAATTAAGTTTTTTAGCGTTTCTAGTCGTCTATTTTCAATCGAGATGTCTAAGCATTACAATAGCGAACTTTCAAAAAGCCTCATTGATTTTTGTTTAAAAAATTGGTTGAATGGACTACAGACTTGCATATTTTGTTACAAATGCACAACTTTTGAAATTTAATAAAAAGCTTCTTACACCTTCTAGGGAAAACAACATTTGTATTGAAATGGTACCAACGAACTTGTTAGATTTAATGGATGAATGAATGAAATCACAATAGATAAGCTAGTTTTAAATACAATAGTGTAGCTAATAGGTGTATGCTGATGTACTATAGACTGAACACCAATCTTTTTGGTAAGATTTATGTTAAAGGAAAAGTATCTACGATGGTTAAATCTGATCGCAAAGCAATTGAAGCATGGCATTACGTAGTTGATTAACATTAGGAGAATAATCTTTGAGACAAATGCTAATGCTTCAAAATTTTAAAATTAGAATACCCAATAAAATATTTCTCAGGACACAAGAGTACATTTTATAAGTTGTAAAGAATTAACAAATCTGATCAATGTTATTTTTGGGGGAAAATATTAAAAAGTCTCCACCTTGTTTACACATTATGGATTAATTAGCAAAATAGCATTAATCAAGTTTGTAATCAAAACATCAAGATAATCCCTTAAAGTTTCCTCATTGAAAGTCAGTTGGCTGCCAAATTTAATCGCTAAAACGTACTGTGATAACCATTGAAGATAATGCAAGCGCTTATTATTGTTCTTATTAAAACTGTGATAAAAAGCTAAGTTTCGTTCAAGAAACCATTTACTTATAGTGTATATTTCCACCATTTTCGGTAAAACCATCAGGACTCCAATAGGAACAAGTATTGCCGGTGAAAGGAAACATAGTGTTATATAAGCTGGTAATATATTCCAACATTTGAGGATGATCCACCACATTGTTGTTGTTATAACTTGAGTGTATATTACTATGAAGACAGAAACGTGTCGAAAGAAAAAATCGCTTGTTTTCATGACAACTCTTAGTTGAGTGTACAGCAGAATTTTTGCTGTTTTAGAGAAGTGAGAACATTTGGAAAGTTTTGTGATGCAGTTGATCAAGGTAAAAACAAAAAATACAAAAACAAAAAGAATTACCAGGATAAAACGTGCAAACTCAAATACACACACCTCGATTAAGAAAAGTCTTACCAGATTCACTGAAATGATAACAGATAAACTTCGTACATTAGAAGATGGAAGGACCAATTCAAAAATGTAATAAAATGGATCGAGTTTAAGCAGAATTAAAAATATTGGCAAAATTAAAACAATAAATAATATTGCCAAATTGACACAAAATAAAAACATACCTTCAAAATCGCGTTTTTTCGTGGTTGTGTTTTTGAAATCTAAAAATCGTAAAATTATTTAATTAAGGAGTTTTAAAGAATATTTAGACGACTATTAAAATATTTTTTGTATTGTTAACTCACATTTTATTTCCAATGCAAAAAGCTGATTCAAAAGCTTTTCCATTTCAGTTGCTCTGCAGTAGGTTAGATAAGTTGCCCATTCTATAAACGAACAACATGCGAGTGGTCCAAGGAAAACTATCACCAATATATCAATTGATGTCTCGCGACAATAAAATTTTAACAGGAGAAGGCACATGCAAGAATTGAATCCAATTAAGGTGTTAACAAAAATTATTGATGCAAGCCAGGGAATGTATTTTGTTTGAAATATGCTGTCAACGTGCACAGCAACTGTACCATTTTTAAAGTAAAATTCCAAAGGATATGGATAAAAATTGTGAAATATAAGACAATGTAGTTTGTACGAAAGCTTTACAAGTGGAGTGACGATTGAGTTTCCGGTGTGACGCTGTATGG
This sequence comes from Entomobrya multifasciata, assembly GCA_034693345.1. Lineage (NCBI taxonomy): Eukaryota > Metazoa > Arthropoda > Collembola > Entomobryomorpha > Entomobryidae > Entomobrya > Entomobrya multifasciata. The sequence continues at coordinate 2,488 of JAQFXM010008764.1, read as the reverse complement.
GAATCATTTTCAAGCCTTTAGATCAGCTTCTTAAACAAAACTTATTTGGGCTAAAGAATTCGCGTTTATTTCCAGGCCTGGATATAGTGCGATGGTTTGTATCGTTGGAATTTAATATTAGTCTTAAAAACAATTACTGTATTTGATTTGATTTCTTTTGCCAGCTAAATTGAAAAATGTTATACAATTTTCAATGCACGTGGATATTGAAATCTAGGTTTACTTTATGGGATTAATGTTAGAGTAGCGAGTTAATTACATGTTTCGTAACCAGTGGGAACTCTTATGTTATGACTTAAAGCTTTGAGGCTTTAAAATTGCAATAGCATGTTTTTTACACAATGTACGAGTAATTGTTTTATTTGGTACGGCGGAGAAATTTAAATGGTCATGTGTAATGAAAGCCATTGTTAAATAGTTAACTACACAAAATATTGTCCGAAAAAATAATCAAATATTTACAGCTATAGTCGAATATTGTCGTGGAACAAAATAATTTACTTGTGCTGACTTATTTGAAATATGACATGCTTAATTGAACTGGATTACATTCTTTACTGGTCATAGCATTAATTTGTTTTATTAAATGCATGAAAGGTATTTTTTTAAGTATGAAGAACTAGGTTACATTTACAGGCCTCTAACATTTCTTCTAATATCCTTACTTTTTGGGACAGGCTAAGAACAAAAGTTTGCAAGTATGACCAATCTATTTTTAACGAGTTGTTAAATATTAAAGCCTTAAATTGTTTTCCAATACATTACATTTTTGGCTGCCTAAGAAGTTCGAAGGCAATTATTTTTTTCGAAGGTTTGCCAAAAACTGTCTCGAACACATTTATATATTTTATAAAAATCAATTTGAATGGGTTTGGCAAAAGAAAATTTAGTGTCAATATACTTTAATGATTTTTGATCTGAGTAAATCACCTTTCGAAACATTCAATTTGCAATTTTTCACGTATTTCATGAAAAATATTGCATTTCGTAATTTCAAACAAACCCTGAGTACGAAATGTTTTAAATTAAGGTTCCCCAGTTACATTACAGAGTAAACTCCGTTACTACTCTACTTATGGACCATTTATTCAATTTCCAACAAATTATATTCAAACTATATACATAGATTCAATACCGTTTGAGAATGAAGAAACCTTTGAAATAGTTGAAATTTTTTTCAGAAATGAAATTCGTCTATTTTTACAAGCTTTCAATGGGCCCAAGGCTAATTAAATATCCTTACGTATTTACCGGTGGGAAAAATGGTAAAAAGTCCAAAATGTCCAAAAGCCGTAATACATATATTAAAATTGTATCACAGTGCCCTTTTGGACTTTTTCCCAGCACCTCAACGTGGTAAACACCCTTTTTACCGGTAAATATTGGCATTTACCAGTTTGACTTTATTTCACCAAATCTTTCCTGAATGGGCCGGTACTCAAACTAGTAGGGCTTTAGTTAAAGTATTACACTTTTTTTTTGCTTTTTCCCGTTTCTTTATTTCATAATGATGAGTTTATATCTAAGAGACATTTTATTTTAGCATTTCAAATGGTCAGTCAATTTTGCCAGATTTTTTAATTCAATTAAAAAAACAATTCTCTACTATATTGATGTAATCTAGACATTGGAATTTGTCATTCAAATGCTTCCTGTCTTCGGTTTTTGCTATCTAGGTTTCGGTTATCTAGGTTTTTGCTCGTTTCAATAAGAGATTTTATATACGTATTGGCTAATATCCAAACTTATCTGATTAAACCAGCTGTAATGGCTAACATAGAGATGAAACTGGAAGAATGATTTTGGATCTTGCTGCCCATTGTTATTGACCGTAGAAAATGCTTCGAATCATGTGTCTTATATGATATTTTTTATAAATTTGTTATACTTTTCATTTTCACCGCACTTTACATGAAGTATAGTTTAGCGCAGATAATTAATCCTTTGATTTTTACACTTTTTAGAACACTCTTTATGAATATTATTGAAAGCTCTCAGATTTTAACAAAATTACTTTCAGCAGTCGATAGGCATACAAACTTTCTGACACAAATATTTAGTCCGATTCCATTTATAAATAAATCGAAATTTACAGTTATATTAACAATAATATTAGCCGTTTTGGAAGATCAATAACTGTTTCCTAATACAGTAATCCAATTTAAAATTAAGTCATAGTTAGTTACGGATTCAAAATTTCTTATTAGTGATTTATAATATTCGCCATATGATTTTGCAATTTTTTTATAGTTGATTTGCAATTCCATGGCGAATTACTATTGCAAAAATCTATTTTAAGTCTCGTGTAAGAATAATAAAATATCCGCTATTATTATTTTGTAAAATGGGTACGTTTTGTCACTTGAGCGTATTCTACATGGAGCAAAGCTTGTGTAACAAAAAATAAAGTCAAAAAAATCCCGCTGTAATAGCGACCATAATGACGCCGCTGCGATGATAATATTGCGACAAATGACAGTGATGAACA
>JAQFXM010008763.1:0-10311 GCA_034693345.1 Entomobrya multifasciata | reverse complement strand
CCCAGCTCAGTCGTACGTTAGGTTTTTGGTTTGTCGGTTTAGTCCTTCTCGATACAAAAACGAGTACGTATTGTCAGATATTAAACAATTTTACTGCATAATGCAACACACTCTTGTGATGATTTAAACTTTTTCTTATCATGAGTTTTGACTAAAAAGAATTGAAAAAAATTAATAGTACCATAAGTAAGAAAATCGACTGTACATGTACATAATGATTACAAACGTCGAATGATTAAATTATCAAGTACAAATATTTTCCAATTCTAAATTTTGATTTCAAGAAAATATATTATTATCACCTTCGACTTAGTTTAAAATGTAGTTGTACTTTCTCGCAACATATCAACCAACATCGTATCAAGGACGGATCTCAAGGGGTACAACTTGACTTAAAAACGTCAAATTTGTATCGCGACGGCATAGCATATCATTAAAAAGTCCTTCACCTTTAGACTTATCACAACGTAACTATTTACATTTACAGTGCCGAGACGTGATTTTTACAAACTAGTCTACGAGTTTTCCACGTAAATAATATTTTATTGTAGTGGTTCAAAATTGGAGGTATTTAAATGAAGTGGAAAATTTAACTTACTTATGTTGTCCAAAGATAACTTTCTTTCGAATATCGAAATTTGAAAAGCTAAAGTTGTCTGCTTTCCCTAAATAGCAAGAACGAAAGTTCAACGGTTTGGAAACTCCGTTAACACTTTTCCCTTGAATAGATTTTTTTGCAATTGTTATTATTTAATCTCAAATTATAACCCTTTCTTTAAACAAAATCAGTAATACCGATAATTTCATACACCTGCAATAACAGAGGTATTTTTATCACTTTTTTCCAACCTATTTGTTTTTGTTAAAATTACTGTATTGGGCAAAAAAATCCTCTGGAATGTGAAATCTCGAAACAAATGTACATTTCAATATCGCATCTAATTGAATAAATACAACCCTTAATTTTCTAGCAATGGCTACATCTTCTTTGCTATATTGGCAGCATCTTCTTAGCTAATTCGATTGTGATATACACACAGAAGATATTCATTTTCATGAAATAACCACATGCGTTACCCATAAGTATATGTACCTGATACCTATGTGATAACGTAAATGTCTACGACTATGTGATAGGATAATAATGCTACAGTATGCATATTATTCACAACGTTAGTTCATCTGTACTACCTCCAAGAATGCCATTATCTTAAGTGTAATCAGCAATATCTGGCTCCTACATAAAACCACCACACGTACATACTACATTATTACTTCACCACGTAATATTCAATTTTCGATCCGAAAATAAAACTTGTCGGGTTTACCATTTTCATTACCATTACTATACAATCAGCCAAAAATCCAACCAACAACCCCATCATCACCGCATATATGAGTCAACTGCAACATAATAATAATAATATTCATCCTGTTGGTAGTGTGATGCTCCTTTCTCCAGTAAGCCCATCAACGACATCATAATCAAGACTACATATTTTCCCACAACGACCTAAGTATTATTGGGAGAGAAACTCTTGTATATATTCCCATTATATGTCTCTCCATCGCAACTACTAGTTCTCTCTGAACTGAACCCAGCAATGAATCCGCTTATATCGAGTAAAGTGAATAAAAAAAGACAAGGAAAATTATATCACAGCTATACGATCTTTTATATCCTCCTTTTCGACAAAAACACATAACTTTTTACCTTGTGTCATGTAGTATCTTTGTCAGTCGACTAGTATCATATTCATTGTTGTTGTGTTCACTCACGGCAAGAAACATACTTTAGTCAACAGTAAAAAAAGACCATAGTGCTCACATCATGGTATATGTAATTTGGAAACTTGCAATGGCATTGCAGTGGCTAAAATGAAGACAAAGTGGTAAGGGGAGTGAAATGGAAAGGAGAAAGTTGAAGGAATATCAACATCGTCGTCGTCTTCGTCGTCATCTTCTCCTTCATCTCATGGTATTATAATATTATTACATTAAGACCATCTATAATGTAACCTTCCTTATTGATATTGCTTCTTGGTTGTGCCACACACAACAACATGTATACTGATGTAGTCGTACGTGTAAAACAAGGTCTTTTACTTGCGTTGTTGTGCTCTCTCTTGCTGGATGAGCGTATAACTTCCCATTTGTTTAGAGAGACACCATAAACGATACTTCGTGCGATTTTATGATTGTATACTACCGGTATTATAGAAGACTGAAGACGTTTTATGTCTACAGAAAAAAGAAGCTCTGCTACTAAAACTTCTAGAGATGTTGGTTTTTACTTACTACCACCTTTTCTCCACACACTGCTATTGTACCACCGATGAGTTTAGAGCGCGTGAACGTATATGATATGATGTGATATCATTATGTATGTGCATTACTTTCAGTTAATAGAAATAATATGCTTGTATACTTCTACTACTCATATAATAATAATGATGATGGCAATCCGACGAATATGCTTGAATCCACTGGAGGCCATATTATCGACAGTTACTGACTGACGGTGAATGATTGAATTACATACCAGCCTTATTACCTTTCTTATCCTGGTTTTCCATAATGGGATACACATCAAATATCAGGGCAAAAGGAGAAAAAACAGTATAATATGGTGTGTATACATCGTGCAGTAATTTTATAAACAACGCTATAAACAAAAATTACAAAAGCAAGACTTCAGTACCTGTGTACTTATGGCCATGAAGTAGTTTTTTGGGATATAAGGCAATTTGCAGGTTGTGTTAAACTTTGATGTAAAAAAGAGGTTAGTTAAAGTAATAATAGAAATTTTATTGTTTAGATACCTACACATAGAATCTTTAAACAGAAATGGGTAACATAGAACATGTACTCTTAACGTCTTCGAAGACGTAATTATGATGCGTGGGTGGCACAACTTAAATTTTATAGCAACACACGCAGTTCATTTTACACTTTTTCTTCCAGCTCTAAATAAGTACCAATCACAAAGGACGTATTACACTATTTTTTCTTAGCCTCGTTATATTAACAAGCTAATTAAGTCTCTCAGTCTTTTAGTCTTCTGAGCCTACTATATTTGTCTACAATGTAGTACTTCAATGTTTTAACTACTGTGCATGCATTGCACAAGCTTATATTTTTTCCAAAAAAAACTCTGGAGTTCATACATTATAAAATGTTTAGACAATTATTTCAGTATAGCAAGTTGAAGCAGTAGCATTACTTAACTAACCACAAAATTTCACGCGTTTTAATTTTTTCTAGGAACAGAACATCCTACTTCTTTACGTTCCATAAATGCAGTCAGTTTATGCGTTTAAGAGTCAAGGAAGCATGGATTCATACACTCTTTCTCTCTTCAGCTTTTACTTTGATCTTTGCAAATTCTCAGTGGATTTAGCGAGCAAGCTCGACTCTACATCATACGGCTCAATTCACATAAAAATACTTAAAGAGTGTACGCAAAGTACCTGAAATAACTTGTAGAGAAATATACTTTTTTCAAAAAAAACGTACACAGAATTATAATTCTTATCAAGATTCCCTTATGACATTCCAGCTTTTTTTTCTTTCCATTTACCTGAGCTAACAGATTGCATGTCTGTTTATGCTATTTACTTACATATGTTTCATAACCCTTCTTACTATTTTTCATTTGACAGGATTTTTAGTACGAACAAGAAATTCACGATTCAGAGAAACGTTTTAGAAAAAATACTAGTCTTATCTAGTTGCATATTTATAATTCCTCTGGATCTTATGGATTTAAACATGCAAACGAAACGGTGAAAATGTTTATGAAGGTTTTTGTGGTGCACCAGTTATATAATACATACATATATGAATATAAACATGTTTGGAAGTCAATGAAAAAATGCTGCCAATAAAAAAATCTAAGCTGAGCTGAGGCAGCCATTACAACTTCAATCATTTCCTAAGAAAAAGGGAAGAAAGAAAGATTATTATGTTCATAGTTCATAAAAATGAGAAGCCCTCTTAACATAATACGCAAGTGGATCAAGAGCAACTGATTGTTCTTCTTTTCTTTCCAAGATCAGCATTTTGTGTTCTTCATTCTTATAAGTGTACTGCTAAAGTTGTGTTGCATAATAGTCGAATCGTGTACATCATGTAGTATATATTTTTTGTATATGAAGCGTATAAAAAGTAAAACTCTTGATTTTTGAAAAATGGCATGTGTGTATGCAAAGCCTCACAATTTGTTTCAAAAAAGAAAGAAGCAAGAATTGTAGTGATTTTTATTCTTTTCCATTCCATATCTCCCCTTTTTCCCTTTCTTTTCTTTGTGGCAACTCAACCATTAACAAGAATTTGCGTAAAAATATATATATTGTGAAAACACTTTTTTTCTTCTCATCTCTCCAACTCCAAGATGCAATGCAAGTATACATCTTCGTTTTAAAAGAAACTAACAATAAGTCTAAGATGGAATTTCGTGTATAAAAGGAAAGTGTGGAAGAATGTTTACGTTGCTTTAGCGAGAGAGCTAGTGGTAACAAATGAGTTTGTACTAACAAAAAAAAGCAAAGGCAGGGCAGAGTAAACAAATCAGGATAGAAAAAAGGGAGAAAAAGTGTAAAGTCTACCAATGTGAACGGATACAAATTTTTTTCAAGGAAAATTTACTTTCTTTTTTCGTAGGGAATGCTGCGAAGCCATTCACAATCAGTGATAAAAGAGCAGCTTTTAAACAAAAGAAAGATTCTTAAGGTAAAACAAAAAATCACATTAGGAAAAAAACCTGAAACAAGTTCTCTTCTTGGGCGGGCGATAGCTTAAAATGTAAGTCGGTAAAGTAAAATACATAAATGATGAAACAAGCCATAAAAGATGTAGACGAACAAGCAAAGATAAATACTTTTCATATTCACTTTTTCGACGACTTTGCTACCCTATTTCTGGTTGTATGTTTTGTTTTTTCTCTGCCTAGCCGTTTTTGTCTTACTGGTGCGTATAACTCTGTGAAATATTTTTAAATGGTGGTGCTTTTCCTTGTGATATATCTGTCTTTAGGGTCGGATATTCCGAGAAGGTGTCGATTGGAAAAATGAGGGAGACTAGCAGCTCATCCTTGACATTACTCAATGTGACCACCACAGCTCCTTTCCAAGAACTTGTACAAAGCCAGCAAGAATCCCTTTTTGTTGTGCGGCCAATATGTCGCAGCTCTGTTTTCCGAGGCATTAAACCAGCTTACTTCCTTTTGATTGTAGTTGGGCTGCTTTTCTTGAACATTGAATCTTGCACTGCTAGACGTTATGCAAGAGCACATCCACCGCTTAGACCTCAATGGCAAGAGACCGGGCTAGGATCTCAATACGCATCCGATCCTGCAGGAGGCTACAGTAAATATGAATACAATGATGTTAACAACAATAATCAGTACCCTCCCAATCAAGAAGATCTCTCTGGAGTTGTGATAGACCAGAAAAACACAGAAATAGAGACCATACGCTTTGCGAACCCAGTTAAAACTTCTCATGGACATCGTAAGCATCATGGTGAGACAAAGCACCAATCGCAATCATCAAACGGTATGAGCGATAATGATGGCGGTGATTACCTTGAGCGTGAACCACTTCGAAATAATGATGTACAAAAAATTGGATTGAGTACTCAAGCTTTGAAGAGTCTTGCTGAACAAGTTGCGGATTCAATCCTTGTGGAAGCTGACAAGTTGCATGAGTCTTTAAAGAGAGGAAATGGTGGTGGTAGCGCAGTTGCAGTTGCCCAAGGAAGAGTTTCAGATTCCGACGTAGGAAATTTCGTTATTTGCGATGATACAATTAGAAAAATATAAAAAATAATTGTTATTAACTATTTTACTGTCAAATTTTAAAACTACAAAGCAGCTGAGTAAAAGTGGAGAGATATGCACTATGAATTCAAGTCTTAAGTCGGCGCAAAAATAAATGATTTCATCTTTTTTTAAGTTTAGAATTGAAATTATTGGTTTTAATGCCTTATAGCCTGCTTCATGTTACACTAGATGTTTTTCAGTTAGAAGAAACCGTCATCAGGTATTACAGCAACGTGAAGTGTAAAAAAGTATTACGCTTATTAGCTTTCAAGAAACAACGTCTATAGAATTTTTTGCTTTTGATAGCTAGCTCCTGTGAGCTAAAGTAGGAACTTCAGCTTTTTCTTGGACCTTGGCTGGATATCTAATAAGCTTAACAGCCATGGTCCAAGCTGAGAGCCTCGTTTTCCTTAATGATTAAAGTAATGAAAGAAAACTATTATCATAATATTCATTTTCACTTGTCTTCATAAACCGTAAATCAAAAAAGTCATTGTGTAATAGAGGCAAATATTCGCATTACTTTGTCGCTGGAATTGGGCCCTTAAGCATTAAGCAGGAGCCATTGGAAGAAAAGTTTTGCAATAAAGCTTATATGTACTTATTTAAATTGTTATACAGTATGGTGTTTTATGTTTACGGAGCGGTACATGGTTTCTTGAAAAAGTTGGAGCTGAGTTCCAATATATATGTACATGCATTCATACATAGTGACTTGACAATACTGAGAAAGAAAAGTATTTTGATGCTTGATTAAGTTGTCGGTTATATGCCGTTAATGTTAAAGAAATTACCAGAACGCTGTGACTAACTTAAAGCGTAACATAACCAGTGTCAAACGTTTAGTGTACAGTAATAGTTTGAAGTGATCCTAATGGTATCAGAATATGCTATCAGCTTATTATTTACAAAATACCAAAATTCATTGTTAGCGCAAGCATAGAAGAACCCGTATTTATATTGAATTCTATCATTGTATTATAAAATGAAAATCTATGCCTTACATTTTATTTGTCTTTCCCTATTTTCGAATCTTGATCGACTTCAATTTTCATCGTAGCATATTAAGTTCCTAACTCTAAGGATAAGTTCATTTTAGTTTTACTTCACAAAAGATTATTGACACTGTTATGATAATAATAAAATGTTGAATTCTTTTTTAATATCTGAGTTGACCTGGTATGAATTTCTTATTATTTTTCCACTATGAGGGCACAATACAAGAATAGTTTACCACGACATAAGTCGCATATAAGGGAACAATCTATAGTACTAAAATTGTATTTAATCGTCGTTTGCCCGTTTATCTGCTAGCAAGTCAATGAACCAATTAAATTTCATATTTTTAGAGAGTCATCTGAGAAAGGTCTCTGCACCTTAGCGTGATGTTATAAAATTCTCAATCGAAAACTAACGATGCGCCAAAGGTGTCTTATAGACAATTTATGTGAGCCATTTTGCTACTTGTCTACATGCGTGCTTGAAAGGTATTTAAAAGAGAGCGATAATGTTACAGATGTATTACACTCATACATCATAACTCGTTAAGTTTTTACACATAAAAAAGAACAAAAACATTAAGACGTTGCTTATGTTGCACCTTAAAAAGTTGGACTTTCACAAACCTAAGCCTCCAAACGTCGTTTCGGAACCATGCATGCCGAGCAAAGCATGTTATGTTGAAGTTACATCACTAACGGTTGTAAAGATACAAAATGGTAGTTGAAATGGCTTTTTAAAACCATTTAGAATTTTCTATTGCACAGGTATGGGCTATGTGCACACATTGTACATATACATTATGTAGCTGCAATAAGATTCATATCATTTTATTTTTATTTGTACAAAGGCCATTCATGGTTCTAGAAACTTGGAACAACCCCGAAGTCTAAAATATATGCCTATAACACACAGCACACACACGCTAAAGCCATGCATATATTTATATTTATTTAATAATGTTTGCCAGTTATCGTTACGTTATTATTATGTTTCTCTTCTAAAAGTCTTTTTGCTACTCTTGTTGTTTCATTCATTCAACCCATTTTATTTTAATGAGGGTCTTAGTCATGTTCATAACGTCCATAAGCTTAATTTCACACAGGGAGACCATCAGTCTCGTCGTCGTGACGTGCGTTGGAATTGACCGAATAATAACATTTAAACATTTCACGTATAGAAAACAGTGTACATTTGTACACTTTCATCTTCACCCCTCGCTCCTCTTTTTCTCTCTTTCATGCACGCTTTGTAACATACCTTTGAAACATCATTTTCTACAATTCTCCAAATTCACATCTTTCACTCCACTCTCCTCTAAAAAAATCTACGTGTTCATATTATACGCAACCGTCTTCCTAATATTTTATATTGCTGTTACAAGAGAAAATGCTTATAATGAGATGATCAGTAAAGTATTTTGGTGGTATATCAAGCTGTATATGCTAGACACGGTGTGTAAAATGTATGTACACGTTATATAACACTATGTAGTCTCTCTTCAGTTGTATGCACGTAATAAACATTTCCAAGTTGAGAGAGAAATGTGAAAAAGAACAGGTAACTTTTCTACAATTCTGTACGTTTACCTCTCTCACAGTTTATCCTTAAAGCACATAACTTGTAGCACACTTGTGGTACCTATCTCAATGTCCGCTGGAGAAAGCTATTGCGCTGCCTTTCCATTACACGACTTCATTTTACCCGCTTACGTAGTATTTTTTGTTGAAAATAAGGAAAAGGGATGGATATGCAATGCAACAGCATGTTGCAGTTTTTGACTGCTTTACTTTAAGTCTGAAATTTTCCTTTCACTATACTGTCATCATCTCTTTTTTAAACCCAACTGCCTGTTTTAAGATTGGATAAAGTTTTGAAATGTAGAATGAGAATGCATAGTGAATAGTTAAACTAGTGCTTATTAGACACTACACAATGTCCAGAGCAAAGCAAAGATGTGAAAATAAAATGGAATATGTTCATGGTTAACAATGTGTACAGTACAATTACTACAATATCCTTTCTTTTCATCATGGGATGTAGATGTATGAATGTATGTAGAATTTGTGCTTAGTGCGTTCAATGTTTGGTATGCCACCCACTCATCCACTTTAAAAAGCCAACATCAGATCAGAACAGTTTCTAATACACGTGCCCGTGGAGTGATGCTGGAACACAGTACATTAGACAAAGGTGGGTTGTTTGTTTGTGGTGTACACTTTTCCAACTAGTCACTACCGAAAAAGGAAAGAATAGAAGCACAAGACATCCAAGCTCTCAACGATAATAATATCATCATGGCTATGTCTGCGTAATGGGTTTCATTAATAAATTATGAGAATTGTAATAAAGCCATTGCATTTTAATTCAACGGGAATTGTCGTTGGTTCCAGCTGGCTTAGACAATTTGCGAATGCTTTAATATACTTGACTCGGCAAAGCAATACACGGCGTAGGAAGGAAAGGACACATAGTTGGTATACAATATTGTGTCATTGCTTAAGAATGTATTAAAGAGTACAGGCCAAACAATAAGAACAGAAAATTCTCGTATTAATACTAGAGTATTGTTAGATGAAGTAGAAATTAGAAATGTGAGGTGTGCTTGTCTAGTATTTTCTTCATCTTCGAAGAAAGTCAGTACCTTGGTTTGTATATTCTATTCAAAACTTAATACAACAAAGCTGCAGTGGGGTTTACTCAGAAGCGAAAGCGGTGTCTCCACGAACTGAAGAAAGTAAAACAAGGATTTTGGATCTTATTTTCTTATTTATTTTTGGATCCATAAAAGCATACAAAATGTTGTATGCTATGTACCCTTGTGCAGCAGCCTTTTAAACCAAAAATAGCCACATGCTATTGTGAGCGACACATATATGTATTTAATATGTGAACGCACTTTTCCATCCGTCGGTAGCTAACTGAACTTAATTAAAGTACTATACACTACAGTAACATTAATTTACAATAATTAAAAAATTTGTTCAAAGAGAACTACGAGTGTAGTTTTGTAAAAAAAAAAGTTTATTTAAAAACGTTAGCCCAACGTTTCGATTCTTTTTTGTTTGTTTGATTTATTTCGTCCTTTGTATCAATAGCCTTATAACTTTGCTTTGGCTTTTAGGATGGTTTAACTATATTTTAAGTTATGCGAATTGCAGTTTTCATCCTTTGTAGTAAATTTATTTCCAAATTTTCTTCGTTTAGTTCTGCATGTTTTGTTTGTTTTGCCCTACGTGTAAGGGATTCTTAACAAATAAGATGTTTAAGTTACTTTTAACACATCATTTTATAAATTAGCTTTACCATTTTTTCAGTGTTAAGATTTACAATTGAGAAATTTGTCACATGAATTTGTAACCATTCGAACTATTTTATTCGATAAGCACAACTAAATATTCATGATAAACTGATTAGTAATGCATTTGTTAAACAATAAAACGTTTAAACATGTTTAAACATTTGTTTTTAAACATGTTTATAGATTTTTC
>JAQFXM010008762.1:0-10311 GCA_034693345.1 Entomobrya multifasciata | reverse complement strand
GTAGTGGTACTTTCGGAGTTAATAACGAGACCTGAAGACGGCTTGTATGTGACTTTAGAGAAGCTTTAAGGAATTATCATGACTGTTGATGTACAAAATAAATATATCAAGAAAATTAAATCTGAAAATGTTTGAGTACAATACAGCATGAAATCAATAATTAATAATTAACAGTTAACCATATCTATCTCGGGTATATCTGGCCAAGGTATATCTAATATCTCGGGATCTAAAATTGTCTCACGAGTCGTCGTGTGACCATCTTGTACAAAAGATTTTTTCTTGTACAGGAGTACCTCGCAATGCTATTTAATTCGAAGCAAACAAGCATACAATTCGAATTGAAAAATAGCTTGAAATTATTTTCCATGTTTAAAATAAACATGAATAAAATCAACTTTTTGGATTACGTAGACTTTTAAGTATGTAAGCTGAATTTCCAGCTGAAGGAAAGTTTTATTAATCGTTTTGAATGTAAAATTGGTTAAATCAATTCAACACGCAATCAACTAATTGTACAATCGAGGTAGGGTGCTTAAATTCGAGTTGAATATGTATTGCTTATAATGTATAATCAAATCACCAACCCAAAATTAAGTATGCGTGAGTATGTTTTTAAAATTGGCCTAACATAATATCGTATTCGTATTCAAATTGGCCTGTATTTCGATAGCTTTTTATATTTCTAATAATAATGAACAATTATAATGTTTAAAATATAATCTAATGCTTCCTAAAACAATGTTGCAGTTGTATGTATTGCGTGTACGGTAGTCACACAATGACGTTACTTCAGTTTCACAGAGCGACACAGAGTAAAGCAGAAACAAGACTTTCAACTGCCAACAAATCCTTCAAAACAGCCGACTAGCGTAAAATTCGGTGGATAACCGTGTATCAAATACAGCCAAAATGGGTTTTCATCCGAAATACAGCCGACCTCCGACTGCCGACATCGCTATAAGAGAACCGACAGCCGACCAGCAAAACAAAATGATTCCGTAAGAAATAACTGAAAAGTATCCGATTTAAAGAAGACTGAAAAGAATTAGTAAAAAGTTTATTCTGAATTTATAAAATAAAAATCCCAACGAAAATTTCTGTTTATGAAATTATTGACTTGTGGAAAATTAGGGATTCGCTTGTTTCTGCTGTTCGGCTGTATTGGATACAGGCTACAGGTCGGCTGTCAGCTTAATTTTTTGCTACTCAACTGTCTGCTGCATTTTTTCTTTCCCCACAGAGTAACAAAAATTTTATCATATCACTTCATATATCAAATCAAATGATTTCATAATTGACATCTAATATTAATGCACACAAGGATGAATACAAGGCATAATAATCATGAAATGATATTTTAGGGATAAACTCGACATGTTGAAAATGAACTTCAAAAAAAATTTATCTTCTGATTCGATTCAGATTAAATAAACAGAACCACACAGCAAGTCAGTAACAAGCTTAGTACTGAACTAATTTTGAAAATAACTTAATTTCTAGATTTTAGATTTTTATCAATCTTTAACAAAATTGAGAACTTTTAGTAAATTTGTAAGTGATCTCACAGTTTAAACCTATTAACTGACTGAAGTTGTAAATATTTGCTAAAATGACAATTTTCTATGAATTTCTTGTCTTTTTGTCAGTGAGTTGTATTAGCAGTCATTTACAGTATGCCGATTCAGCAGAAATTCTATTTTACAGTGCAGTTGGCATGCACAGTGTAAGAATCTCAATGCTTCCTTTAATGGAAACTCTAACAGAAAAGGGTCATAACGTCACTTTTCTTTCCCCATTTGAAAATTTCGAAGATTCCTGCGAAAAATCAAAGATCACCTACTACACACCGAAAAAATGGGCAGACGAAATGGGAGACTGGAATGACAAACTTAGCATTTTTGAAATACGAAAATCTCGTCAAATGTCAAACTTGTGGTTAGACTTCCAGGATTTTGGGATTTTAGCCTGTAAATCCATGTACTCGGATCCAGAGTATGTTGACTGGGTTAAAAACACTAAATTTGATCTGGTTGTGATGGAGAGCTCTTTAAACGAATGTGTTTTTGGACTTGTACATCTTCACAAATCAAAACTTATCGTTTATGGAACATCTACGCCTTTTCCATGGTTTATGGAATCATATGGACTACCGGATGAAAGTTCGTCAATTGTTGATGTTACTTTACATAATAATAATGAGATTTCTCCTGAAGGAATGAATTATTTTGAGAGAGCAAAAAATGCTTTGATACCAATTGTATACCATTACAAAAGAGACTGGACATATTTTCCTGTTCTGGAACAACTTACTAGGGATGGTCTGGGATTGGGGGAAAACGAGCTTCCAAGTTTCAGTGAAATGGAGAAAAACGTCAGCTTGTTATTTTTGACAAGTCACTTCACTATTGATATGCCAAGGTCGCTTCCACCCCATGTGATACCGATTGGAGGTAACGTTGTTGCTGAAAAGATAAAACCCATGCCAAAGGTAAGTCAGTTATCTTATCATCACTGTCACTTTAATAAGCAACGAAGTCTTTGAGTTTAAGAAATAATATAGAGGAATAAATTTGTGGATTGTTTCTCAAATAGGAAATGGAAGACTTCGTGAATTCTGCTGAAAAGGGATTCATTTACATTAGTTTTGGCACAGCCGTTGAGTTTTCTACTTTCGACAGGGATGTTCAGCTGGAATTCATTCAAGCTTTGTATGCCTTCCCCGATGTGAAGTTTCTATGGAAAGCGTCATTAGGAATTAATGATACTTTACCAGAAAATGTTATGATCACAAAATGGGCTCCACAACAAACTATTTTAGGTATGTATCATGTGGTCCTGCGGTGAATTTTAATACGATTTGTTGTATTTAATGGGACTTGAAGTTGTTTTTAAGCAATGCTTCCTAGCACTTCTTTTAATTCTTCTGATTTAAAAAATTTTCAGCTCACCCAAAAATAAAAGCCTTCATTTCCCATGCCGGAATGGGGTCTACTACAGAGATGGTCCATTTTGGCGTACCAGCCATTTTTCTACCGGTTATGACAGACCAGGATTCGAATGCCAATGGCATTGAATCCCGAGGTGCTGGAATAAAGCTTGAAATTACAACGTTAAAAAGACATGAGTTGGAACTTGCAATATCAGAAATTTTAAATAACGACAAGTAATGCTCAATTCATAAGAAATTGTGATTAATTAATTTACTACGCTTTTTGAAAAACAACTTCAAATTCCATTTGAAAAATCATAATTTTATAGATATCGCAAGGCAATGACAAAGCCTTCCCAAGCCTTTAGAGATCGTCCATCAACGCCAACGGAAACTGCTGTTTGGTGGGTTGAGTATATTCTGAGACATGACAATACCAACGAGTATCTTTTGCCTCTTCACCTTCGTCAACCGTGGTGGAAAAAGTGGCAAATTGATGTCTGGCTTGTCCTTGGAGCTGCTGTATCTGTGATATTATTATCTTCTGTGGCTGCATTTGGGTTGCTACTTAAATCAGTTCTTACTTTATTAAAAGGTAAAAGTAAAAATGGCAAAGTAAAACTTAAGTTGAGTTGATTAATAAAAGTTGAATTCAATCATTCAGGAATTAAAAATCCTTTGCATGATAATAAATAAAAAAAATTTAAAAAATTATATTCCGTCCAAATTTGCTTTCCCAGTAAAAACAACATTGTTGACCGATATAGCCGATTTCATTCGTATGCTAAAAAAAATCTTCCATTTAAAATTCAGCCATTTCAATGTAGAACAATAATATAAATTGACTATTTGACTGACATAGACATGATTGCATAAGAGATTCTTGAACCGTCAAATTGCATACTGAACTTGAGATTATTTTCCACAAAGCTACAATGAATATAATCAATCTTGTGGATGGAGTGACCTTGAAGTATGTTCATTTTACAGCTGAATGAAAGTATTGTTAGTCGTTCTGGAAGTTTCATTTCATTAATATTATCTTTTTGTCAAATGATTTATCGTACATGTTATCAGACATGATATTGCACTTGATATAAACATAACAATAACTTGTATGTTGATTTTCCCCGTTTTATGAATCTTAATTGGCCTTGATTATAAGTTGTCATGCTGACGAAGCATTTTATTGTAAAACTCACTTTTAAATGACAATTCTTTCTAGAATAAACATCAAGTATAATATTTGAGAGACATGATATACATATGTTACTTTAGCATCGCAGAATGCACTCTTGGATGTAGAGTAGAGGTAAGCAATACGCAATGGCATGGCATGAAATATTTTATCTAATGATTTTTATAAATGACACATGCTCACATTATCAGTATCACAGACGAACCCGACTTTTATTCATTTAAAACTTCTGTGGACCAGCCACCAGCCTTGACTTGGTGAAAACAAATTTTGAATTGCCAATGAATTAAAAATGTCATTCATTAAGAACATCAGATGCATGCAAGCTTACAGACAGTCACAAGCTTCTCGCTGCGCTAGTTGAAGTTGTTAAATTGTAATAGCAAAAGTGGATCCATCGTTCGGAAAAATGAAAGATTTCACCAAACTTTCTATTAATTTTTATGTGGTTAGCATCATTTGCCATTTTCAGTATGCTGAGTCTGCAGATATCCTGTTTTACGGGGCAATTGGCACGCATAGTACTCGACTTTCCATGTTCCCATTGATGGAAGCCCTTGCTGCAAAGGGTCATAAGGTCACTTTTCTCTCCGCATATGAGAATTTCGAAGATCCAAATAAGAAATCAAACATAACTTATTACATACCAAAAAAATGGGCAGAAGGAATGGGAGATTGGAATGATCATATGAGCATGTTTGAAATACGAAAATTTCGTCAGATGGCCAACATGTGGTTAGATCTCCAGGATATTGGAATTCAAGGCTGTCAATCAATGTACTCGGATCCAGAGTATGTTGACTTCGTAAAAAACACCAAATTTGATCTTGTTGTCATGGAGAGCGTTGTGAACGAATGCGCTTTTGGACTTGTGCATCTCCACAAAGCAAAACTTATCGTTTATGGAACAGCTACACCTTTTCCATGGTTTATGGAATCATATGGACTACCGGATGAAAGTTCGTCGATTGTCGATTCTACGTTCGATTACAATGCGTTCGGTGAAGGAATGAGTTTTATTGAAAGAGTGAAAAACGCTTTGATGCCAATGGTGTATCGCTACAAAAGAGAGTGGACGTACTTTCCTGTTCTGGAACAACTAACTAGGGATGGTCTGGGATTGGGGGAAAATGAGCTTCCAAGTTTTAGCGAAATTGAGAAAAACGTGAGCTTGCTATTTTTGACAAGTCACTTTACTATTGACATGCCAAGGTCGCTTCCACCCCATGTGATACCAATTGGAGGTAACGTTGTTACTAAAAAGATAAAGCCCATGCCTAAGGTAGGTCATTTGTAATTACTAGTTACATTCACCAATCAAACAAGTAAAAGTAGTAGCAGTAGAAAGGTAAAGTATCTAATACTAATTACATTTTGAAATAAAGCTGTGTACTGATATATATATGGGATACATTCTTCAAATAGGAAATGGAAGACTTTGTCAACTCTGCTGAAAAGGGGCTCATTTATATTAGTTTTGGCACAGGAGTTGAGTTTACTACGTTCGATAGGGAAGTTCAGCTGGAGTTCCTTCAAGCTTTACATGCTTTCCCCGATGTGAAGTTTATCTGGAAGTCGTCATTAGGCATTAATGATACTTTACCAGAAAACGTTATGATCACAAAATGGGCTCCACAGCAAACTATTTTAGGTACGCTTCAGTTTCATAACATATAAATTTTTACGTGTAAATCTCAATTTTAAATTTACTTCTTTCGTAACTTTTGTTCCAATTTCAATTAGTTTTCTTTACTATTCTTTTATCAACATTCTAAAAAACTTTTATGATTTTTTAGCTCACCCAAAAATAGAGCTAGTACATTTTGGTGTACCAGCCATTCTTCTTCCAGTTCTGGCCGACCAGGATTCTAATGCCAATGCAATTGAAGCTAGAGGAGCTGCAATCAAGCTAGAAATTATAACGTTAAAGAGACATGAGCTGGAACATGCAATTTCAGAAATTTTAAATAACGACAAGTAATGCTCAATTTACAGGAAATTTTTCAATTAATGCAATATGTTCATTTATGCAGTTGTAATTTACAATAATTTTGTTTCTAAATATAATTTTATAGATATCGCAAGGCAATGACAAAGCTTTCACAAGCCTTTAGAGATCGTCCATCTACACCAACGGAAACTGCTGTCTGGTGGGTTGAGTATATTCTAAGACATGACAATACTAACGATTATCTTTTGCCCCTTCATCTTCGTCAACCGTGGTGGAAAAAGAGGCAAGTTGATGTATGGCTTACTCTAGGAGCCGCCGCATTAATGATTGTGTTATCTTCAGTGACTATTTTATGGTTGCTACTTAAGTCAGTTCTTAATTTATCAAATGGGAATATTATTAGTGGCAAGGCAAAACAAAAGTTGAACTGATTAATTTAAAATCTTTGTCAAATTGAAATCGTATTTAATGATTCAAAAATTTGAGCGACATATTTGTTAGTACGTATGTTATTCAAAAAAAAGGTTGTGTAGTAATTTTATGATAGCATTAAAATATGTTTGGCTAGGTAGGCTACTGCAAGCACGGCATTACTGACCTAGACATGATCGTACGCGCGTGCTATATAATATTTTCACATACAAATAGTCATTGTTTGCCGGAATAAACTTCTGAAATTAATTGTATTTGCACAAGTAACCATAAATTTTTTACAAAAAATATGAAACAAGCACGAAACTTGTATACAAATTGGTCACTCCACATTTAAGAAACTGATGTAAACAAAAAAAAAACCATGGCTACTTATTGTCGACTATAAGTAATGTTTTGGAAAATTCTACAAAATTAATATTAAACCTTGGAACGGTAGGGCACAGGAACTGCGCAGTTCCCCTCCCCATTTTGTTTTCATTATGATTGTGAAACACTTGTATTTTTTCATAAATGGAATGGTAACTTCAGTAAGGAAATTGGTAATTTAATTAATGTTATCATTAAATACGTACGTCGCGTGATCGACAATGACATTCTTGAGCAAGAGAGTTTTTGACCTTGAACTTACAAAGCATACATTTCCAATTGCATAATTGACTTGAGATTATTTCCCACAAAAGTATAATGAACATACCAAAAAATCGGCCTGCTGTATGGAATAAATTTAAATGTAAGTTCAATCGAAGTTTTGTTTAAATACTTTTGATTTTTTAATGACAATGTTATCGATTGAATGAATACTTTAATATTCCGTTACGTCTTATCGTACTCCGTTGTTTAAATATTTAAAATGCACTTGTTACCACCACCAAAATCGCAATAAGAACTCATACGTTACTTTGTACTGCTGATAGATCATAATATCGAATTGAAATGACCTTGATTTTAATTGATTTTATCATCATGATGAAGCACTTTATTGTTAAACCCGTTTTTAAATGATTTTTTTTCGAGAGAAACGTCAAGTAATTCACGTGAACCGTTTTGCAGAGTGACGCAACACAACAAAAAAAACTTTATCATGCGATACAACAAATCCCATTACAATGATTTTTATAATTGACACATAATAATAATGAAGACAGCGAACACTATGCATAATTACGTAAGCATTTTTGGCCAGACTTCATGGAAACGAACTTTGAATATCAACTTTAAAGCTTTCATCGATTCAGACTCAGATCAGACACATGCAATCTTATATACAGTGACAAGCTTTGCACTGTCCTCACTGGCTGTTGAAACTACTTGAATTTGTAAAATTGTAGTTTTTGATCAAAATTGTGTACAAAAATGAAACAATTTAGTAACTTTTTGTTAGTTGTATTATTGATTTATGTCAGTAGCCATTTTGACAATGCGGAATCAGCAGAAATTCTATTTTACGGTGCAGTTGGCACTCACAGCATGCGAATTTCCATGTTTCCTTTAATGGAAGCTCTTGCTGATAAAGGCCACAACGTCACCTATCTCTCCGCATATGAAAATTTTGAAGATCCAAACAAGAAATCAAAAATTACTTATTACAATCCGAAAAAATGGTCACAAGAAATGGGAGATTGGAATGATCACCTTGACTTATTTGGAACAAGGAAATCTGGTCAAATGTCCAACTTGTGGTTAGACTTCCAGGATTTTGGGATTTTAGCATGTCAATCGTTATACTCAGATCCGGAATATGTAAAGTGGGTGAAAAGTACGAAATTTGATTTGGTTGTCGTGGAAAGCGCTGTAAACGATTGCGCATTTGGACTTGTTCATCTTCACGAAGCAAAATACATCGTTTACGGGACAGGAACTGTGTTTCCGTGGTTTTGGGATTCATATGGACTGCCAGATGAAAGTTCTTCGATTGCCGATGTTAGTTTCAACTATAAAACTTTCGGTGAAGGAATGAGTTTTATTGAAAGGGTAAACAATGCTTTGATGCCAATCGTCTACCGTTATAAACGAGACTGGACATACTTTCCTGTTCTGGAAAAACTAACTAGGGATGGTCTGGGATTGGGGGAAAATGAGCTACCAAGTTTTCGCGAAATGGAGAAAAACGTGAGCTTGTTATTTTTGACAAGTCACTTTACTATTGACATGCCAAGGTCGCTTCCACCCCATGTGATACCGATTGGAGGTAACGTTGTTACTAAAAAGATAAAGCCCATGCCAAAGGTAGGTCGTTTGTAATTACATTCAGCAATCAAGCAAGTAAAAGCAATATCAGTAAAAAAGCAAAGTATTTTATACTAATTACATATTGAAATAAAAATGAGTATAATGATAAATATGTGGGATGCATTCGGATTCTTCGAATAGGAAATGGAAGACTTCGTGAATTCCGCTGAAAAAGGGCTCATTTACATTAGTTTTGGCACAGGAGTTGAGTTCACCACTTTCGACAGAGAAGTTCAACTGGACTTTCTTCAAGCTTTGCATGCTTTCCCCGATGTGAAGTTTATCTGGAAGTCGTCATTAGGCATTAATGATACTTTACCAGAAAATGTTATGATCACTAAGTGGGCTCCACAGCAAACTATTTTAGGTACGCTGTACGCTTCAGTTTCATAACATGTGTATACATATAAACCCCATTCTAAAATTTACTTCTTCAATTAACTTTTGTTTGAATTTCACTTAGCTTGCTTTTAATGTTCATCTATCTAAATTCGAAAAAAATATATAATTTTTCAGCTCATCCAAAAATAAAAGCATTTATTTCCCACGCCGGAATGGGCTCTACTGCAGAACTAGTACATTTTGGGGTACCAGCCGTTCTTCTTCCAGTTCTAGCCGACCAGGATTCTAATGCCAACGCAATTGAAGCTAGAGGAGCTGCAATCAAGCTAGAAATTATAACATTAAAGAGACATGAGCTGGAACATGCAATTTCAGAAATTTTAAATAATGACAAGTAATGTTTAATTTACAGGAAATTTATACATTAATTCAATATGCTTCTTTATTAGGTTAATATACTGTAATACTATTTTGAAATATAATTTTATAGATATCGTAAGGCAATGAAAAAGCTTTCTCAAGCCTTCAGAGATCGTCCATCAACACCAACGGAAACTGCTGTCTGGTGGGTTGAGTATATTCTGAGACATGACAATACCAACGATTATCTTTTGCCTCTTCACCTTCGTCAACCGTGGTGGAAAAAGAGGCAAATTGATGTATGGCTTGCCCTTGGAGCTGCTGCGTTAATGATTGTGTTATCTTCAGTGACTATTTTATGGTTTCTACTTAAGTCAGTTCTTAATTTATCAAACGGGAATAGTAACCGTGGCAAGTCAAAACAAAAGTTGAACTGATTAATTTAAAATCTTTGTCAAATTGAGATCATATTTAATGATTCAAAATTTCGAGCTACATATTTGTTTGTAAGTATGTTATTTAAAGAAGGTCCTGTAGTAATTTTAAAATAGCATTAAAAATGTTTCGGCAGATCATTTCAGGCATAAGTGACCTTGACATGCCGAATGCGCGTGTTATACAATATTTTCATATACAATCCAAATAGCAATTTCATTGTTTGCCCAAATAAACTTCTAAAAATGATCGTATTTCATCAAGTAACCATTAATTTTGTACAAAAAATTATGAAATAAGCACGAAACTTTCATACAAAGTGGTTACTCCACATTTAAGAAAATGATGTAAACAAAAAAAAACCTGACTAGTTCGACAATAGGTTATGTTTTGGAAAATTTTCTACAAAATTAATACTGAACCTCGGAA
>JAQFXM010008761.1:0-10312 GCA_034693345.1 Entomobrya multifasciata | reverse complement strand
CACCAAAAAGTTAAATTCGCTGACTATGACGCAGACGACCCTTCGAAACTCAATAATGTTGCTCATATACATTATAAGTTATATTGAAAATACCTACATATATACTCAAACCATAAAATTTTCCAAGTAAGATGAGAAGATATGTTTGTACAAATTACTTCCTATATACATAATTCGTTTGAGTTCTGTTTCTTGTCCTGTGAAAGTTGAAAAAAGTTATTTCCCAAATCATTCTTCAAAATGGAGGATTCTGAACACAGCAGCAAAAGACGCAGAAAGTCAACAGCTCCTCACACCGAATCCGTTGCTTTTTATTTCACTACGCATTTTGCAAAGAATTGCAAAAAAGGTTTACAAAGTCTCTTATAAAGACTACAGAGTCGAAATATTAGTATTATATATAGAAACTATTGTCCATGTTTTCAAAAGAAATGAAAGTTGTTACATGGTTTTTTACTTCTTATCGTCAGCCCACTTTGGTAGCAGAAAAAAAACAATGTAAAGGCAAGCTGTGTAGCTTGTTAAGTGAAAACTACAATTTTACTCTTACATCAAACATTTGTTTTCCAGGAAAAAGCATGCCGCATCATGCCTGAATTTTTTCATTTGTACTGTGTAGTAATAATACTGTTATTTTATGATTCAGTCATGCTTATGCAAACAAAAAAAAAGATCTCTTTGTGTTTAAGACTCGTTTCTTCATTAATGAATAAATATAATCCTTAGTGAATGAAAAACGAAGATGTACTTTTGCAACCGGTACATGGCCTAAATACATACTAGGTACACATTCAGCTTTAGCACTTAATACCTACTTATGTGGATAAAATTATATTCCATTTTATAACGAAACTTCATTGCAAACTTCCAAAAAAACTTAATCTTACCAGAGTTCCCTTTATCGAAAAAAGTATTTGCATGTGGTTGAGTGTTTTCTGTTTAAGTATAATTGCGTGATAAAGTCCGCGTATGAGTGCGTATGATGAGTAACTACTTTGCAAATTTATAAAAACCAGATTACATGGTTAACCACAGGCTGAATAAATTGATGGTTGCACGACACATTCATAACCAAATTCATTGAACTCATCAAATATTTGCGGATTTGCAAACATTTTGACAGTTTATTGTCAAAAAGTAAAACTACCTCATTTAAACTATTTCATAAGGTATGACAAATCATAACCATTGACCATATCTAAGTTGTCGGAAGTTATATAATATTTAACTATTTAATTAGAATACTTATCCTTTTTGTGAAGATGTGGATATAATGTCATGCTTTAGTTTTGTTTTACAAGCCATGCATGTAAGTGTTGCAAATTTTTAAGATTTTCTTCTATCTACACATTTTAATTTCTATTAATAACGCTCCAAGATTTTATATTAACATAAGGATGAAATTATGAATTTATATTATACACCTTAGTATATTCTTATTGAATTACTTTAACAGAGCTTCTGTTCCTTTGAATTAAAATGTGAGACAACAACGCGTAATAACAATGTTGTTTTGTCGTAATAACACACTATTAGCTCATCCAACTAAAGGTACACAGCATTTGTAATGGAAACTTCGTAATTCATTGTGGAAGATACTAAAAAGCATAATTTTGAAAGGTAGGTCATTTATTTGGCAAAAACGATTAAATTCTCATTTTTTATCATCACATTCTCATCTATGCATATGGTGAGCGGATCTGAGGCTGGCTTAAGAATTTGCTTCCCATATATACAACACCATACGTCATGCAAACTTCATAAAATTCATAGTATTACTACAAGTCATCTCAAGAGTCTTAACATTGCAACTTGCGTTGGAGTGTGGATGCGGAAAGGTTACCACCTACATCTATCTTAAAACTAGTTGTATGGGAATTGAAAATTTGATCTAGATGTTAAAAGGAAAATCATTACACTTTACCAATGGTCAGTACACATTTATCCAAAAGTATAGAAAATAAATAATTTTCATCTCAGCAAAAATTCTCACAGTACTCACTGAAAGGCAGACGTGATATGTTTGAATGATGTACTTTGTTCAGTCTTCACGCAACATAGCTTAATGGATTTGATTGTCTTCATTCACTCAGAGCATCATGATGGAATAGTCTTCTCCAGAGTATCTTTATTTGTTGGAATAGAATGTCTGTCTTTCCAAGCATTTTACCGAAAGTGTTCAAACGGTTAAGTAATCCCAGGAATTAAATTGACAGAAACAGAAATGTGTCCATTTTTCAATTATTAAAAATTTGTGAATACCGTTTTAAATGTGATTCTAAGTTCCAATCAAACAATAAAATATTTTACATTTGAAGCTTGGTGTTACTTCGTTTTACAAGATTTTTGTTACTGTCCGAATAATATGACTAGTTGGAGTGTACTACAGAGTTGATTTTCTTGATTCAAGGTTTTTAAGAATCATAATATGATTCAACAAAAAAGTCTTATGTATTCTTGCTGCTCAATGAAACCAAGTTCCTAGAATTTTTTATCTGATTTTACTACACTAAAATTTACTATATCCGAACTCTATTCGGGTCCATTAGTTCATGCAGTTAGTAGCGTAATGGCAGGTTAATGTACAAGAAACATCAAAAATATAATTAGATCAATAAATACGTTAACATTACGTCCATCAGTATACACATTTTAACGGCTACAATGACAGTGCTACAAATTTGTATAGAATGTTGGCTGTAGTAGGTGTGAGGCTTCCAATAAAGGTAAAGGCCCCTTGTATTTTTTCTGGCGATGCAGACTTTTTTTGTTACTATTATTGTACTTTTCTTCAGCGGGTTTCATTTTTTATTTTTAGATTCCACCTTTCACACTATGTGCTTTACTGGTGTTCCTGAATGCAATGCAATTTTGTGATAGTCGAACAGTTTTCAATGAATTAATTCCTTTTGATCCAGCTTGCCCTCAGTTTGGAGAATATGGATGTCTTTGTGCTAGAAATGTGGATTGCAATCAGACCAAATTCCTGGAATGCATTGATGGAAAGGTATAATAGTTAACGTATTTTGAACAAAGATTAATCAGCCATCATTGTTCAAAATGTCCAGCCTAGTCAGTAAATATTTTAGTTGAAAAAATGTTCGAATCTATTATTCTGTGTTAAATAGTGCCTGTGTGAGTTTCCCTTACATCGAACATACGACGAAAGCCAACAAAAATGCATGTCTCTCGCCGGCAGCCACTGCACCAGTAATGGCGACGGCTGGTCTCCAGAATGTATAAAAAATGCTGAATGTGAAGGCGGACGCTGTCAGTGCCGAGGAGGATATAGCAGGACATCGACTAATACCTGTAGTAGCAACTTTGGAGAGGAATGTGGACCAGGACAATGTAATATTGACAGAGGTTTGGCTTGCAAAGAGGGGAGATGCCAATGCAAGGACTCCGCATATGTCTACTCAGCTCTTCATACAATGTGTATAGATCCAGAGGCTGTAGTGCGACAGTTTTTCCAACAACTTGTGCAAAGAATTGTTCAAAGGATCGTGAACTTCAAGTTGAGAACAGCAATGAATATTGTAAAGTTGCCTTTCAGAGTTGTAAGAAGGTTGGCTTTAGGACCTTTGGCAGGATTGGTAGGATAAGCATGACAAATATGTATATTTGACAATTATAAACTAAAGTTTTCATGATGACAAGAGAACCATGATGTTGATTTGCCCTAATGCGTGCTGTGATATGTACCAAGTTTTTATTCTATAATAAAATATTATTTGCAATTTATAACTTGATGGAAATGTTCAAAATGTATCATATGACATTTTATATGTTTTCAAGTTGAAAATGCTTGAGTTTTAATAATTAAAATTTTTGAAATGATTCATTCAACATACTAAGGTAGTGAAATCCACGATACTTGTCATTCATTATCAGAATACACGAACAGAATTTTTAATCCGCGTAGTACACCAGACAGAAATAGATGGACCGTTACAGCTCAATTCTATGGCTTGGATTTTCTCATTCCAGCTTTATGACCATCAATGTGTACAACGGTACATGTAAACTACAATGAACTTGCTTCGTTTCAATCAAATTGCTAACATTTCACAATGACTATGGACATCATTTCAGATGAAAGTATGCATGCACAATTATTCATTCTATTAAAAAGGATGTTCATCATAATAACTTAACCCTTTGATTATCGTACGCGATCTCGTTCCAAAAAAATAGCATGAAATAACGCATACCATTTAATCATCTCTCAAGTTTGATTGCGCCCCATGTTCCATAATGTTTTTTAAACTCTTGTATTTCTTCTACATATTCAGTTTCACTGAGAAGCACAATTACCTAAAGTGGGCATTAGTTTTTTCCAGCTAGTGCTGAGCTGGATTTTTGGTGGGGCTTAAATATTTGTGATTTGATTAAAAAAATCCGGTGAAATAATTGAAGAGAGGTGCTATTAATATCTACATCTACCGGTTAGCTTGCAAAGATTTCAGCTAACTCCTAAAAAAAATGGCTGAGCCATCAAGACATTCCATGTTCTTCGTTTTAATCGTCTTATCTCTAGTGATTACTTGTGTTGTTCCTCAAAGGTTTGTAAGTTTTTGGGATTTTTAGTAGAAATGTATGTTATAAAATGCGGATGTGATCTTTACTTGAGTGTGTATGTTCTAAGAAAATGTGCTTAAGACACTGCGAATTTTGTTATTAACAGAAATACAGGTCAACAGCAAAGTAGCTCGGGGGGTTTCGATAAGCAAACCTTGGATAAATTAATAAATAACAACCCGCAGTATGATTCACAAGTCCGTCCAACAGTGAAAAATACTACCGGTAAGGCTACTTGAGTATAAAAAAAGTAATATTAAGAGGATACGTATGCATATAAATTAGCTGTTATTAATGTTTTAATTTGCAGAGCCTATTGAAATCAGTATTCATTTACATGTGAAGAACGTAGAATTTCTGGAGCCCTTAAAAAATGTATGCCTAACATTTTCATGTTTCAAGTTTAAAACAGAGATGCTATTTAATTGTTTTAAAATATTTATATATGCTTGAAATTAAATCCGAATAATTTTGCAGGAATATAAAGTTCACATGCTGATAAGTCAAGAATGGGAGGACAATAGGCTGATGTATGCACATTTAAATCCCCCAAGTAAATTGATTTTCACTTTTAACGATTCATTATTACTTTTGCAATATTTGCTCTAAATCAAATTCTTATTTTTATATTTTAGGACGACTACGATATTTAACTGTGCTGGACACTTCCAAGATTTGGAAACCGTATCTATCCTTTCTAAATGAAAAAACTGTTTCCAGAACTTCATCAGGTCAACAGGAAAGCAGCTTTGCCAGAATTCATCCTACTGGAAAAGTATCTCTTGTGCTTAGGTATCAATAAACCGGGGAAAATCCTTTTTTATTTACTCTTTTCAACAAAATCAGTATTCAAATATGTTATCTATGCTTAAAATATAAGTATTAAATCTTTTGTATTATTTAGAGTTACTGCAGTTCTCTCTTGTCCTGTGAATATTCGTCTCTTTCCATTTGACTCTCAAAAATGCCCTCTAAAAATGGCCAGTGGTTAGTTCCATTTTTTATTAAATTGAAACATCGTTACTTCTTTATGTTCTATGTAGCTTTCCATTAATGTATATAACTCTTCAAGCACATGCTTTTATGTATGTTTGCACATTGTGCAATATTCTACCCCGTATCATGTAAGTCCCACGCAAATTTCTTGTTAATTTGTTTGCTCAATCCAGCGGCTTTTTCGAGGGAGGATGTAATTTTGAAATGGAAAAATCCTGGAAATCCTATCCAAGTAAATCCCGATTTCGCATTAATGCCCGGAATGGCCTACCACTCCTTAACAAATGATATGATGGAAGTAGAGACAGAAACAGGTCAATGAAATACAATACAAGATTCTTCTATACAAATAGCTAATCATTTGTACAAATACACAAATAATTCAATTATATGTTCCCGTAGGCAAATAACTTTTTGGTTGTTGATATCATAGCATTAGTCCTAAAATCCCTTGTTGAAATTCAATTGGAAACTGTTATTATTGGTTCCGTTTGTCAAACAGGGGTTTACAGCTGCCTTTCCGGAGGCTTCATTTTCAATAGGTTGAAAGGTCACTATTGGAAGCAACTTTATATTCCTTGCACGTGCCTGGTCATCTTAGGATGGTTTTCCTTCCTTTTGGATGCTACTGGAATCCCGGGAATCGTAAGAGGCGTCCTTGTGACTGTAACATGGACGGTTGCTTACCTGAAAATCTCAGATTTTCATCATGACATGCCTAAAGTTGCTTACTCAACTGCTTTCGACGTTTGGACTGGAATGTGTCTTGCCTTTATTTTTGTGTCCGCTGTTGTGATGATATTTTCCACGTACATGGCTAATCATGGTCACACAAAAACCATTCCACCGGAACGCATTCAAGCGCTGGAAGCAAGGAAACGACTTGGAGAAATATCCGCTCAATATGCTTTACAACCAAGATCAAGCTGTTTGCCTGCCTCCTTTGTTGTCGATAGAATTCTTCTTTTCGCATATCCCATTTTGTTCACTGCATTTGCTGCTGGTTACTTTACTGTGTACTTGAAAGTGGCACGGCTTGGTTTTGAAGAACTCAAGGATTAACCAATTTATGTAATCATAAATAAAATATATATAGCAATTATTCTTACTTTTTGTTGCCCATAAAATTTTGCAGCTTTTCAAAAAATTCAAAAAAATAAACCATAACAGACAAATGTATAAATGTACAAAAAAAAGTTATTTATTTCCAACCAAAACAATAGAATTACTAAAGCATAAAGTCATAATTATTTTCTCAAAATGCCCCTTTCATACAAATATCATACCTCTTATATTTTTACAATGCAGAAATTACGCCTGCAAAAATAACACTGCAATAAATTATTAATAATATTCTTTAAAATTTGATTTTAACGGCAAAATCCAAGGCCCCATCATCATCGTGAATCAGCAAATCAAGCAACCCATTATTTTCATACATGAACATTTTATATAGTCACAATCGTCATAATTATTTTTATGTTTTTGGCATATCATTTAGTTAGGAAGATAGACAGTACACGGGCCAGTACAAAATGTTAAAGAGGATATAGGCAGCTGGAAACGCTACTCGAGAGACGCCATCAATTTGTTCTGATAGTGTGTTAAATTTGGAAACGTACTGTTGATATGTATCCATTGCCCGTTGCTTGATTTTTGCAGAAGCTCCCTGTTCTTGCTGCTGTTCCTTATTATCCTCATTCCCATCATTACTCGCACTTACATCCTTTAGTGGGATTTCTTGCTCCTCATCCACACCACGTTTAATGGAATCCTCTTCTGCATCAGGAACAACATCGTTTTTCGATCCGTTTCTGGACAAGTTTCGTTCATTGTCTCTCATGATATATTGCACAATTATATACTCGACAAGAGCCCCAAATACAAATGTTAGCATAATCCCTGTCCACATATCCACAGCTCTCGTACGGGCTGATGGCGGAAATGTCTTGTTAAGTTCGGCAGTTTGGGAAGCGAGAACGACGAGTGTGACAACCAACAGCATCAATCGCGCTGTAATCTCTTTGGCGTCAATCCAGAATGAGAGGCATGAGATTATGAAAAACATGGTTGTCGGTATGTAGACGTTGATCAAGTATGGTTTGAAATAGCGTCTGAATGTAAAGTTTGCCTTCAAACAACTATAGTTTCCTGTCAATAATATAAACATATATCATGTGCCATAAAAGTAGGAGTAAATGTGGCAATAAATTTTGCAATTTCGCATAAGTACTTGTTGGTCAATGTCTCAATTGAGAAAGGGATATAAAATTGTAGTAGCACCAGTACCTGTTTTTGTAATGGAATCACACTGTTCTGTGGTAAATCCGACAAGTCCATGTGTAGATATAATGATATCATTTGGAATTTGAACTGGTGTATCTTTCTCCCAGGTGTACCTGAGATCACTGGTTGTATAGCCGTCTAAAATGTAATGATTGCGTTTCAGTATCAAAAATTGTTTAAGACACGTTGAATATCTATAATGATATAATAACTGAGTATGCATTCGTACAACTTGCAAAACGGATTGGGCATGTCTGTCTGTCCATGGGAAAATTTTTGAAGTTCATTGGGCATGATAGTTTCAAGGATACCCTGCATTTAAAAAAATCAAAATGACATATCGAGATGTATTCATGTATGTTTTCACTTTCACTTCTGGTACATACCTAGCACTATGCAATACTTCTCCGTTGGGTGACAGTCGAGCAAACTCATTACGGACCATCAAATTGTGATAGCTACCTTCTTTAGCATTAGTGAAGAATGTGTCTGGTCTCCAGATGAAGCTTTCCGGGTTAATTAGATTAATGTATTGTACGTCACCTGAAGCTGTTAATGCAATGTGCAAAAAATGTGAAGCCCACAACTATATTATATATGTACATTTCCACTTATATGAATATGCGTATTTTGTTCCAGGTATGTATAATCTTACCACTTGATCTAAAACTCAATCGCTCATCTTTCCATTTTTGACGGTATGTTAACTGAACGTCGAATTCCTGTACAACCCAATATCTTAAGTTTAAGTCAGCATAAACTAAGAAATATCATTTACTTATTTAACTTCAGTGCTTACATTGTTAATTGGATCCAACTGACTCACGCTCCGCAGGTATATGTTGACGGCAACAAAAACAGGACCTGCATTACGAAAAATTTAACCACTGTTTTATGTGAAATGTGTCCATAAAACCAATTTCAAGTGTCAATTTCTCCGAACAATTAGTTCGTGTACCTGAAGCATTTTCCTTGTTCTCAGGACGCACTCTTTTGTCATAATTGCCATCCAATAGGTTCTTGATCAGAGTTTGTTGTGCTTTACTCTGAACACTTGAGCCACTTGAACATGATAACCAGAATTTATAAATGAATAACTCGATAATCTTTTTTTTGCTATTATTGATTTAGTATTTATTTCGAACAACTTACATAAGACTGCACACAAGAAGAACTACAAATTGAACAAATTTTCCCATTTTGTTTTGACGACCACCGATGATAAACGCTTACCTTTCACTATTCACAACCAATTACACTTTGACTGTAAATTTTTTCATTTGCTTGCTTGAGAAGCGAACCCACGCGTACCACACAGACAAAGTCAACCTAGTTACTTGATCTTCTTGTGACACAAACTAGTTGTCTCCTTAACTCGCTTTAATAAATTCCCAATCTACCACTTATTTTAACATCACGCAAGAAGAAACCTAGAAATGCAGGGCATGGGGAAGAAACATACAAATTTGCATTGCTTGACACTCTTTAATTCAAACTCTTTTTCAATACATGCTTTCCTTTGTTCATCCCTGTTTAAAGATATTTATAAGGGATAGTGTTAATAGAGACGAAAGCATATTATTAGAAAAGTGGTTATTACACTTAAACTAAACTCATGCTTGTAAGATGTAAAATGTAATGATGATGAAAGCTGTGAATGTACAAGAATTCAAAATATTTGATACAATTACGTAAACAATGTTCAACGAAGGCAGATATTTTTGTCAGCTATGTTTGACACACACACAAGCTTCGTCTAGTGACGCCAATGTAATAAATAAATACAGACATTCATAGACATGCAAAAACACAGGAAAGCAAGTTAAAGTTACATACATACATGATGAACCGAACCAAATGGTCATAAACACTCACGGTCAATGTGCAATGATATTTATTGCTCCCGTCGGCAGACCTATTGATCTTAATATGACACTTTATTTTGGGGACTGTCATGTCCAGTCGCTGTACTTGTGGCCATTATCAAGCGTTTTACAACTTTGAGCGAAACATTTCCACTAACCTCACAAGCGACGACGCATTCTTTACTCGCTCCACATCTCACATTGTAGTTCTTTCTATTTATCTCACACTTTCATCTTTTGCTTCTTTCATCTTTCTGCTGTGCTGTGTTTGTGTTTGTGTGATACACTGTTTCGGGATGTGGGGGGGCGAACATATTATATATGTAGATATGTATTTTTAAAAGTATAACAGTAATAGCTCGCAGTTATTCATGGTGTTCATAAAGCCGAGAAAATAATAATGAGTTCAAAAGTGGTCTTAAATTATATTTGCCACCACTTATTTACCCAATTAAAGCTGATTGAGCCTTTTGCTTTTCATTTAATATGAGAGCTTGTTCATTGGTAAAAATAAAATTACATGACATTTATGACAGATGTCCGAGACGTAGTTAGCCCATCATGTCAATTATGCATTGACATAT